>NDXB01010845.1:87843-107165 GCA_002631895.1 Agapornis roseicollis | reverse complement strand
GCTGCCCCCGGGGGGGTGGGCGGGGGGGGGGGGGGGGGGGCACGGGACCGGGACCCTCCTCTTTGTTCCCTCCGTTCCCCGCCTCCCCCAACCCATTTCCTCCCTCCCTCCCCCTCCCCCCCCCTGCACCCTGCCCAGGTTACCCCATCCCGGGTACCAGCTCCATCAGGATGCTGCGGGTGTCCTGGGGGCTCCCAGCCGCACTGAGTGGATCCCCCGTTCAACCGTGCCCGGCGCATCCTGACTTACCTGGGTCCCCCCGGCTGGTCCGGGATCCTCATCTGCTTCCACGGAGCCGCAGCTCTCCTGGCTCATTCAGGGTACCCTGGTTTGTCCAGGTACCACCATTGCCTGCATCCATCGGGTTTGGACCACTGGAAGCACAAGTTCGTAGCTGATCTGGTCTAGGCACCATGGGAGAGTGTTTCCTCCACTTTTCTCATGGGGAGGTGACAGTCCAGTGGTGCTGGAACATCATTTGATGTAAAGACCTCAGCAGGGTTGGATCAGGCCTCACTCTGCAGAGGCAGAGGATCAGAGTGAGAGATGAAGGTGATAGTGCCTGCAGAGCATCCCTGTGCCGAAGTACCACCAGGCAGCAATGCATGTTTAGCACTTGGAAGTGCCACAGGAGTTGGATTCTGCTTTGTCATGCAAAAGTTAAAAATAGTTGCACTTAATTCAGCACTTAAGCTTTTCATCCTGCTTTTGTGCTCGCATCTTACCCAGGAGCTGTCTTACCCGTGGATATTCCAGACTGTATTCACAACACTTTGCCTTTCCATGCTGCCTCCTACTCTCCTTCACCTCTCAGCTTCATTATTTCACAGATCCCAAAGCATGTATACACACCAGCAGCCAGGGAAGCCCAGGTTTTGGGTAGGGATGCAGACCTGGAGGCTGCTTCCTGCCTCTTTGGGAACCTGTTCCAGGACTAAAGGCTGACACTGTCACTCATGTCACCTCCAGGCATGGAGCAGTCAAGAGTGAGGACACCTTCAAGACCTCCCCGTTTCACTTGGATCTGTGGTTCTACTTCACTCTGCAGAACTGGGTGCTGGACTTTGGGCGTCCCATTGCCATGGTGAGTGCGGCAGAGGCTGCCACTGCTCTGCTTCCTATCGCCTTGTGTAGGGTGGAGGACAGGGGGACAGAGCTGTGGTGAGCTCCCCTGGGGAGCTGTTCTTGAGACAAGGACCACTGCTGTGTACTGGTGTAACTGGTACCAAGCGTGTTGCTCCAGTCATGGGGCAGGTATCTGGGATTCCTGCTCTTATAGAATGGGTTGGTTTGAAGGGATCTTAAAGCTCCTCCAGCTCCAACCCCTGCCATGGGCAAGAACCCCTTCCACTGGAGCAGGGTGCTCCAAGCCCCTGTGTCCAGCCTGGCCTTGAACACTGCCAGGGATGGGGCAGCCACAGCTTCTCTGGGCACCCTGTGCCAGCGCCTCAGCACCCTCACAGGGAAGAGTTTCTGCCTAAGAGCTCATCTCAGTCTCCCCTCAGGCAGGTTAAAGCCATTCCCCTTAGTCTGTCCCTACAGACCCTTGTCCCAAGCTGCTCTCCAGGTTTCCTGCAGCCTCTTTAGGCGCTGGCTGAGATGTAGATACCCCCACTTCCAGACTGTGCTTTTAGGGATGCTCACTGCAAGAAGATGTCCAGCTTCATTACTAGCAGCTACATGAAGCCAAGCTGAAACTTAGTGAGCAGCAGCAATCCAGAGCGAGGATTTTCCCTCTCTTTCAGCCAGCAATGGGGCTGTAACCATGAGCTGGGTGGTGGAAATGTCCTGATGTGCTTCTCTTCTCCCCCCTTCCTCAGATAATCCTACCTTTGGAGTGGTTTCCTCTAAACAAACCAAGTGCTGGAGATTATTTCCACATGGCTTACAATGTCATCACACCTTTTCTTCTGCTAAAGGTAAACCTTGGGATGCAACTGTTGGGTTTGTTGGGGTTTTTGATACTACTGCTTGTAAAACCAGGGCAAACACCACAGTTTTGGAAAGGCTGAGAGTTTGCTTGGAACTTGTGGTGTGAATGGGAAAGGATTTGTGGTGCCACCTTTTACAGAGCAAGGCAGTGACCATCTTCATACAGCTCCGTTCCCTGTGTATACAAAGCAGATTGCTTCCCCTAGGAATTCTGCATTCCAGAGGAATCAGAGCCCTTCTCCCTGCCTGAGCCACAGCATGGCTTTAAGTCAACATCCGTGCCTTGAAAGACCTTTGGAGGCAGCTGGAACTGGCGTAGATTTTCTCAGTTGCTCACAGCTTAATTACACTTGCTCTTTGACATTAGAATTGTAGCTTTAGCTTGAATTCCTCCTGCTTCAGCTGCCAGACACTGGCTCCTATAAACCATTTATGAGGTTAAAGACTCTGCTGTCATTAGAAATCTCCTTACATTGAATACACAGCAGCCAGAAATTAGGAGAAAGCAATTATAAATTAGCTAAAAATTGAATTATGTCCTAAGATGTAAATGATTTTCTCTCTCCTGAGCCTGGCTGGGAAACGTTAAATGCTGTTGTTGCCAAAAAGGAATATTCAGGATCCGGCCCTTTGGGGGATGCGGAAGCTCTGGAGCTCGATGTGACCCATCCCAGTCTGACACAGCCAGTTCTGCAGCTTCACATTCACTGTCCTGGGCTCTCCCAGCAGCACAGCACAAGGCGTTGGTCCATAGGAAAACCCATTTGTTATTCAGGATGCTTTCAGTGTCCCCTTGAAGGATGCGTCCCATCGTCCTCTAGCAGCAGACGAGAGCTCTACTGGTTCTCATCCTCCCTGGGTGCTCAGAAAAAGGGGAGGTTAAGCCTCAAAATGAAACAGAAATAAGGAGCTTTTCACTGTTGATCAAGGGCTGCAAAGCTGCTTTGGCAGCAGGGAGGTAGGAGGCGAAGGTGGCCCCAGTTGATCCTGGGCTGGGCTGCGTTCCTGAGGCTCATTTGGTGTCATCCCCACTTCCTGAAACTCTTGAGCTGGGATTCGCATCCTTTGAGGTCTTCCCCAAAAGAAGAGCTCCTTCATAGAGAGAAGCTCCTGCTCCTCATCCCCAGCCAGGCCTGCAGGGGCTCACCCCAAGCTCCAGGTAACACGGGGCTCCCACCAGCTTCACACCGATGTCCCTGCCTCCACCCGGAGTGAGCAGACCACGGGATGGTAAAGCAGAGCTAAACCTGATGTTCAGAGGCTACCTCAACTGGTTGTGCTGGCACTCAGGTACTTCTAGACTGAGATGAGCTCTTAGGCAGAAGATCTTCCTGTGAGGGTGCTGAGGCGCTGGCACAGGGTGCCCAGAGAAGCTGTGTCTGCCCCATTCCTGGCAGTGTTCAAGGCCAGGTTGGACACAGGAGCTTGGAGCAAGCTGCTCCTGTGGAAGGAGTCCCTGCTCGTGGCAGGGTTGGGGCTGGAGGAGCTTTAAGGTCTCTTCCAACCCAAACCAGGCTGGGATCCTATGGAATACAGAGATGAGTGAGATTCCTGCAGGAGGACAAAAAACAAACCCCAAGCAGTTCAACAGGAGTCCTTTGAAAATCATCCAGCGGAGAGTTACAAAGGAGCAAGTGTCTCTTAGCCAGGGGAGTCAAGTGTGTGGCTGAGTGCTGCTGGAGGCTTTCCCTGCCACTGGAGGGCACAGCCAGCCTTCCACATCCATAGACCCAGCTTTCCGCAGCAGAGGAACTGAGGAAACCGGCTGCCTTTTTGTTTCTCATTAATCAGGTTTGATCTCATCTGGTGAAGAAATTGCTTCACGTACTCCATTAGAAGTACTGGGTCATTGATTTGGTCCTGCATTAACTGGGGTTGAGGGTGTTGCTTTGCAGAAAGGGCATAAACCCAGGGGCAAACGGGTAGAGTGGACACAAATCTGGAAACCTGCCTGGGATGTGTTTATAGAAAGCTGCCATCAGGGAGGCTCATTCTGATGTGCTTGTGTGGCTCTCCCCATGGCAGGGCTGTGTTGTCCCTGCAAGGTGCTGGCCACCATAGCTCACAACTATAGCAGCACAACCCACAGCTCTCCGCAGGCCCTTCCCTCATGTTTTGGGGTGATTTTTACCAAGCACTCATTCAGGGTGAGCAGAACCTGTCCCGTGTCTATGTGGGTCCCACTGCACTCTTCGCCACCTCTCTGTGCTTTTAGCTCATTGAAAGATCCCCCAAGACGTTACCGAGGTCCATGATCTACGTCAGCATCATCATGTTTGTCATGGGCGCCAGCATCCACCTAGTCGGAGACTCCGTCAACCATCGCTTGATTTTCAGTGGCTACCAGCACCATCTGTCTGTAAGAGAGAACCCCATCATCAAGAACCTGAAGCCAGAGACACTGGTAAAGAGGCTGCTTTCTACAAGCACTTAAAAACCACATTGATTGCTTGGTCTTATATAAGAGCCTCCTGTTCCCTCTGCCCTTCTAAAGCTCTTTGTTGTGTTGCAGATTGATTCCTTTGAGCTGCTGTACTACTACGATGAATATTTAGGTCATTCAATGTGGTAAGCGACTCAGTCTATGCAGAAGCCTCTGAACGTAATGGGAGGAAGGGCAGATTTAAGCTGATCAGAGCTTAATAGGGGGAAAACACAAAGCCCAGCTGCCAGGGTGGTCACAGTGGATCCCTCTCTTGGAAAATCACCCCATTTCCCCTGGTTTTGTCTCTGTCTCAGTGATGTTTCTGGGATGTGGCAGTTGTTTGATGGCCGTAGGGATGGTTTGTCCAACCATTGGCTGTCATCTCCCACAAGATGAGGCTCGAGCCCTTTATTCACTCCCCTCCTTCACTGTGCATCCTCCAGCAAGAGGGTAGGATTGATGTCATCACCAGAGCAGTAACAGAGACCACTTGGCCACAGTGATCCAGGGAGCTCAGTTAGGATCCGATTTCAGTGCTGTTGCCCCAGGCTGATCCCAGAAATGCTTGTTCCAGCTGAACAATGGGCTTCATCCAGCCTCACACCTACCCAGGGGCAGGAGCACAGCCGGTGCCAGAGGTGTCCATGCCCTGCTGGTCTGCCTGCACCAGACACCCCAGAAGAGTCTGTGCCTTTATCCACTGCCAGATAATCCTGAGGCTGCTCAGAGCAGGGGGAAATCCCTCCCCATGAGACTTTCCAAATTTATTTGCTGTTCCTGGAACGCTGAGAAGCAGCTAAATCCTGTTCTTTTAAATTAGAAAGGGCTCTGAGATCACTGAAAGCATGGTCCCCATCCTGCATTCCTGGCTCATGTGCATGGTTCGGATTGAGAGGGGGTTGAAGCACTCCCCAGGCTCATACCACTGATCACAGCTGTTTGTATGTGCAGGTATATTCCTTTTTTCCTGATCCTCTTCATCTACTTCACCGGTTGCTTCACCCCTGTTGAGGAAGAGAGCAGAATGCCAGTGGCTGCCTTGCTTCTGATGGGGCCCAGCAGCCTTTATTACTGGTAAGTGGCTTCTGCCGGTTCTCGGTGGGTCAGGGATGAAGACAGAGTGGCCCAGAAATACCAGAGGCAGCCCCACAGTGTGCAGGGAGGGTTTGTGCCTTCCCCAGGGCTGAACTTGCTGCACTTCCTGCTCTGCAGGCTGGAAAATCAAATTAAATCAAATCACATCAAATCCCATTGGTATTTGCAGCCAATTCAAGCCTTTACAAGCTGGGAGGAGTTCAGGGTCACCCATCAGCACTCCCATCCCTGCTTGGGATGCTTCTTCAACCACAGCTGGTCACATTGTGACTGCTGGAGCTCCATGGTATTTGCTGTCTCTCCCCCTTCAGAGGCTGCCCTTTGCTTCCCTGGTGATCTTGGGGTGCTCACCCGGTGCCTGCAGCACATCCAGGTGGTCTCAGCTCACTGGTGGCAGTGGGGATGCTCTCACCAGGATCCAGACATCTCACACAGAGCCCAGGCCGTGTGGGTGATATTCAGGCACTGCCTCCTCCTCTCACCCTGCGGTTCTCCAATAGCCTTTTGAGAGAGGTCTTATTTATTTCCCATTCTCATTAGCCTCCTCTTCCCAAACGGGTTCCCTGACGGCAGCCAAACAGCTTTCCATTCATCTCCAGAGATGAGGCTCTCTCTCACCCGTAGCTTTGCCCCCTGCCGAGGCTGCTTTTATACAGTAAATTAAGTTCTGATAGTCCAAACCATCAGCATGATTTGGTCAGTGCCCAGTGCCCCCAGTGCGCTACCTTTAACTCCATCAGCACAAAGCTCTGCGGCTCTCGTGTGAGCCTTTAAGAACCAGGGAGAGGGATTCCTCCTCTCCCTCCTAACACCTGCTCGGGACAGGCCGCTGCCAGATACACAGGGATTTGGGGGCTAAATAAGCACAACATCTGTGGGACAGAACCAGTCTGGCTTTGGATTTGCTGTTGAGCATCCCAAAAGCAGCCAAAAATCCCATTTCTCCTCATGAAACCCATAAAGTTGTTAAATCCCTGATAAAGTGAAGCCAAATCACAGTTAAAAGCTTGCAGAAGGCAGCTTTATTGGATGTAGAGCAGGAGAAGGGGAGATGCTCACTCCAGGCAAGGCTGGAAGCACCGTGTTCTCCATGGGAGCACTAATGGGATGGGTGTCTTTGCTTTGCAGGTACCTCGTGACCGAGGGTCAGATTTTCATCCTCTACATTTTCACTTTCTTTGCCATGATGGCTTTGGTGATGCACCAGAAGCGCAAAGGACTCGTGCTGGACAGCAATGGGCTTTTCCTCTTCTACTCCTTCATCATCACGCTGGTCCTCATTGCCCTTTGGGTGGGTTGGCTGTGGAATGACAAAATCCTCAGGAAGAAGTACCCTGGTGTGATCTACATCCCCGAGCCATGGGCATTTTACACCCTGCACATGAGCAGCCTCCACCCAGCAAAGGAAAGTTTTTAAGTTTTGATATTTTAGAGGGATTTGGATAAAAAAAAAAAAAAAGAAGAAGACTTTAGTTTTTCTAAGTAGATGTGTTTCAAATAAACTCCTGACCAACACAAGTGGTGCAAGGCCTGACTCAGCCAGAGCCAGCCAGGGATGAGGGGAAAAAGGTCCTGGTGACTTAAAGCCGGGGTGTTTAAAGGGGTGGTGGCAGGGATGCAGCATCCCAGCCCCGCAGTGGTCCAGGTACCACTATTGCCACCCCAGGAGCATCCCAGCCTTTAACAGGAGTCAGGGATTGCAGGGAGAGCTCTCACCCTCCCCATGTCTTGGCACTGAGAGATGCATCCGCTGCTCCCAGGTGAATGGAACACGTTAGGAAGGGGCTGAGCTGCCCTACCTTGGATCTGTGTGGTGGCTCCTGGGGTCCTGGCTGTCAGTGCTAGGGTTAAGCTCTCATTGCTGAGTGCAGGAAGGACCAATTCTCCATGAATGCAGCCCAAAAGAGCATCCATGGGGCAGGGGGTGAGGTCCAGCACCCAGTGGGGTCTGTTCCCACTTTCCAGGCTGAGGTGATGGAGCCAAGCCCCTGCACTCCAGCTGGATCCCTGTGATGGATTATGGCTGTGGGATTTGTATTAGAGTCCAGTGTGACTGAATTTAAGTGCTAGAATTGAAAAGCCATCAGCAAAGCACAGCGAATAAAAGCACTTGGTAAAAGCTGAGTGACTCTGGCTGCTCCCTGAAGCAGCTCTGCCCTTTGAAAGGAGACTCTTGAGGTTTAAGGACCATGAACACGTCACTGTAACAGAGCATGGTCCACCCTGGGAAGGGCTGGTCCATGCTGTAGTATTCACTGTGGCCACTAAATACTCTGGTCTTGGGCCAGGATCTCCACCATAACCCGGCATTGGGTGCCTCCTCCCCTCTCACATGTGCTGATTCTGCTGTTGGGTTTCCTTTTGGGATAGTTCCAGCACGAGCAGATGCAGAGGGGCTCAGCATCACCCACCCTGCACCCACACCACTGGCTCAGCTCTCCTGATAGGGTCAGGATGGGCCAAAATCAGATTCATGCACAGCACTTACTTTCCAATGGCATGAACATCAATGGGGTGGCAGCAGCAGCGCAGTGCTAGGAGGGACCAGAAGACATGAGCAGGGGTCTTGGTCCAGGCTGGTCCAGAAGCACCCAGATTAAACCTCAGCTTTTTCTGTCTCACTGCAGCTCCTCTGCAGCATCATCCCCCCTCTGTGTCTGCAGCAAGACCTGGCAGTGCTGGAGGCATCTGACCCTGGCAGATCAGCTGAATAGATGCTAATGAATAACAGTGAATGGGGAGCTTTAAATCCCTTACAAACCCTTCCCTTCCCTCCTGCCTGGTGCCCCAGCTCAGGGCACAGCTCCATGGCCAGCAATGCCCAACACCCTGCACCGAGCCCAAAGCACCTCCTGCTGCTGCTGCCACCCCCAAACACCTGCAGCAGCAACCTGCGGGGTTGGAAAAAGGCCCTGAGCCATCCCCAGCAGCCACCAATGGGCTGGATTTGTGCCCCATCAGCAAAGCTTAGCACAAGGTGTGCAGCTCTTGGGGATCACGGAGCCCTTTGTGCTGCATGAGGCCACCTCCACCCAGCCCAGCCCCAGCACCCCTAAACCCTGACCCAGGGAAGCTCTCACCCTGCTCCTCGGTCCCATCTGAGGCTCTGGGAGCGCCGTTATCCCCATGGCACGTGAGTGGGAGCCGCGGGATCCAGCCTGGCAGGGATCAGGTCTCGTAGCCATGGCAGCAGAGTATTTATTACAGCCTCTCTCCACCCCGGACTTTAGCCCTTAATCAAGTAGGAAAACAGGAGCAGGCGCCTTTGAGCCCCACGGGCAGCGTCGGTCACGAGGAAGAGCCCCTAAATAATGGTGAGTGAAGCATTTGGGCTGATACAACTCCCCCCCTCCCCACCCACCCAGAGATTCCCATCTGGATTTTAAAGCTGGTTTTCCTGATTCTCTTTCCTTCTCCTTCCCCTTTCCATGCTCCAGGCAAAATTTCTGTCCCAGGATCAGATCAATGGTATGTATGGTTTTGGTCTGGGTTTCATTGTTTCTTCCTATTAGCAAGATCAGCTTAAACGTGTGTATAGATAGGTGTGATTTGTTAAGTTCATACATACATACATATATATATATATATATATATAAAAATGGGATTTCTCCCCAAAGTGCCTCCCTCTGAGCTCGTGCTCCCCAACCATCTCCTCCCAGCTCTCCAGGGGATCTCTTTGCCCTGAAACCAGAGAAATCTCCCCAATTCTAGCACAGTGCTGGGACCTGACCCCTCCCCTCCATACCCACCCACTGCATTGCATCAGGACCAGCAACCTCCTAACCCCATGAACACCCCTCCCCCCCAGCCCCAGCCAAGCAGCAGCAGGGACCAGCACCTGCAGTGCTGAGGCTTCCTGTACCATGGGAGCAAAGGTGGAGAAGGAGGAAGGAGGCTGCGGGAGGTTGGTGGGAGGCACCAGGGCTACGATGGAAAGGGTTTGACAGGGAATGGCTTAAGCCATAGTAAATATTAATGTAAACCTGATCATCTGCAGCAGCCTTGGGAGGAGGCAGGCAGGGCAGGGGAGGCCACAGCACCCACAGGGCACCCAGCCCTCAAACCTGCAGTAAGGTGTAGGGACAGCCTGGAGAGGAGAAGGCTCCTGAAGGGGAGACCTGAGAGCAGCTCCAGTGCCTAAAGGGGCTGCAGGAAACCTGGAGAGCAGCTTGGGACAAGGGCCTGTAGGGACAGGCTAAGGGGAATGGCTTTAACCTGCCCGAGGGGAGACTGAGATGAGCTCTTAGGCAGAAACTCTTCCCTGTGAGGGTGCTGAGGCGCTGGCACAGGGTGCCCAGAGAAGCTGTGGCTGCCCCATCCCTGGCAGTGTTCAAGGCCAGGTCGGACACAGGGGCTTGGAGCAATCTGCTGCAGTGGAAGGGGTCCCTGCCTGTGGCAGGGGTTGGAGCTGGAGGAGCTTTAAGGTCCCTTCCAACACAAACCATTCCATGGTTAAACCCTTAAGCCTCCCTCCTTCAGCATCCTCTCCCACCCCACAAAGTACTTTCAAACACCATTCTCCACATGTAGCAGCCTGACTCCACTCTCAAGACTTGCTCTCTTAGGCTGAAGGCCCCCTTTAGCTCCACTATTCCCAAGCCTGGATTTTCACTGCCTTTGGCACTTAACCCAGGGTTGTCATAGAATCATAGAATAGTTTGGGTTGGAAAGGACCTTAACATCCCGTTCCAACCCCCCTGCCATAGGCAGGGACACCTCACACTAAACCATGCCACCCAAGGCTTTGTCTAACCTGGCCTTGAACACTGCCAGGGATGGAGCACTCACAACCTCCCTGGGCAAACCCATTGTCCCCCCCATCCATCACCCTGAAACAAGACACCTCACAGCAGACACAATATCCCTGCTGGAACCTGATCAACAGTGCCCAGACGGGCCAAAGTGGGGGAGGTGTCAGCGGTGAATCCATGTCCTCTCGCAGGGAATAACGGCTTTGGGTTTTAATTAGAGTTCAAGGAATGTTTTTCCCTCTACGACAAGAAACAAAAGGGGAAGATAAAGGCCTCAGACCTGATGGCAGTGATGCGGTGCCTGGGAGCCAGCCCCACGCCGGGGGAGGCACAGAGACACCTCCACTTGCATAGGATCGGTGAGTGCAGCCCAAGGATAACACACTGAGATAAAACATGGGTAACACACGGGGATAAAACATGGGTAACACACTGAGATAAAACATGGGTAACACACGGGGATAAAACACGGGTAACACACGGGGATAAAACACGGGTAACACACGGGGATAAAACATGGGTAACACACGGGGATAAAACATGGATAACACACGGGGATAAAACATGGGTAACACACGGGGATAAAACACAGGTAACACACGGGGATAAAACACGGGTAACACACTGAGATAAAACATGGGTAACACATGGGGATAAAACATGGGTAATGCACAGAGATAAAACATGAATAACATATAGGGATAAAACATGGCTAACACATGGAGATAAAATGTGGGTAACACATGGGGATAAAACATGGATAACACATGGATGAAATGCAACTTCCCTGTGCTCCAGAGGCTGCCTGAAGCCCCGCAGGGAATATCCCCCCCCACCCCTCCCAAGGTGAAACAGGCAATGCAAACCAAGAGCAGTGACCGAAGCCTATGGTCTGATGTGATGGGAACAAAGTCAAACATGGGTTAAATCAGTGCCATTGGAAAATAAAAGCTTTCAGGCATTGATATTGATTGTGGATTTTGAGGCTGGGAACCTGTCCAGTCCAAGCAGCAGAGGTAGGACAGCCCTGAAAGATATTCATGTGCAGGTACACAAATGAATTCAAAGCACAGGACAAAGAGCATGAGATAAATCATGAGATAAAAAGTGCTGAATTAAGAATGCTGGATGCTAGGTCTGGCATAGACCTTATACACAGCAAACCTGGATACACAAGTGCTATAAATGGGTTTTAGGCCAGGAGAACCCCCCAGGTATGGTCCATCCTGATCCAGACCAGAGCCAGGCAAAAGGTGCCCCAGGAAAGGGGAAAGGGGGAAAGAGGAAGGGGATGCTGAGGGCAGGATCCACATTATAGAACTGAGCCATTCCTAAAGGATATCCTCTTATTTTTCCAGACAAAAATGCGGAGCTGGATTTCTCCACCTTCCTCAATATCATGTACAGGCAAATGAAACAAGAGGAGCCTGAGAGGGAAATCCTCACCGCCCTGTCCATGATCGACAGGCAGAAGAGAGGCGTCATCACTGTCTCGGAGCTGAAAGCCAAGCTCACCCGACTAGGCGAGAAGCTCTCCGAGGAAGAAGGTATTTTGCAGTTCAAAGATGTATCAAATGCTCCACATCTTATTTCCTTCCTGAATTCCCTCTGGGAAAGGACCTGTTCCAGCAGGAGACAGTGCTGGTGCACACCTGAGAGATGTCCCCCATCACATGCAAGATGTCCAGGGCACCAAGGCATCACATCTTGCTGTTGTGTCCACCCCACCAGCACCAGTCTCACAGCCACACAATGAGCTTGTGCCTTCATTTAAAAGGCTTTTCCCACATAAACCAGAGCCCCCAGGGGAGCCCAGACACACACAGAGCAGGGAGCACTCCCCAAGCCAAAGAGAACCATTAGCACCATCAACTCTAATTAGACTCATGTGAGGACAAAGTCTCTTTGCTGTCATCAGCCTTTAGCCACACTACAATGGCCAAGCAGAGATGCTGTGTCTTGCAACCCAGATGCCTGTTAACCCAGAGACCTCTTCCCTTGCTGAAGTTGCTCCCTGGAATGATGATTTATCACATAGAGACCCTGTATTTACTGTTCAGGTGCTGAAGGCCAGGTTGAACAGGGCTTGGAGCAAGCTGCTCTAGTGGAAGGTTTCCCTGCCCATGGCAGGGGTTGGAACTGGACGAACTTTAAGGTCCTTTCCAATCCAAACCAGGCTGGGGTTCTATGATTCTAATGGCTTAGCCTGTATAAGATAACATTTTATGTTAAGCAGCTGATGTCACTGCCAAGGAGCTCCTGAAGCTGGAATGAAAAGTATCCCACTGCTTCCAGGTGCCAACTGCACAGTTACTTCTTCAGATGCATTTTCAGAGAGAGCCTTGGAGCTCCAGCTGAGATAGTCCTCCCTTTCGAAAGTTAGAGGCCCCCCAACAGTAACAAATGTCATGCAGATCTACTTCAAGTAGACCTACTTCAAGTGCTCTATGAGCACTTGGCCTGGTCTAAATTGAATAGGGGCAGGTTTGCTCTCCAGGCCAAATAAGCCACCAGAAGCAATTAAAAGTTGTTTTAGACTAAATTCATTAATCTTTTCCATGTGGAAATCAAGGAGATGTGCACCTCTGCTCCAGAAAGTTACACACGGAGATCTACATCCAAGTGTGAACTGGAGCTAGTTCAAAACTCATCCAGGGGGTACCAGACCTGATCCCAGAACTAACAAAACTGGTTTGAAACCCAGCTCCCTCATTGCCACTCTTGTGAAGAACACAACATCTGCACCATCTGCCTCTCCAGCCTGTGGTTTTCTTCCCCTCTTTCAGTTGATGACCTGCTCAAAGAGGCCAAAATTGGACCAAATGGAACAATCAGATATGAAGAATTTGTCCACAAGATTTGCCTTCCAACAGTCGACTACTGAAACTCAAACAAGAGATTTGGTAAGAGCAGAACCTGAGGCTTTCTTGACTTCAATTTTTCCTACTTACTACATGGACTCAGGAGTCATCATTTGCCTTTAATCTCCCTTATTATGCCTTCACGACAGTGCTTACACTCACTCAGGATCCCACCCCATTCCTGAAGGAATGCTGTCACAAAATGTGAGCTGTTGTTGCTTGAATAAACTGCATCTCACATCCCTTGTGTAACATGTGTCCTGCTCAAAAAGTAGTAGCTAAAATAGAACAAATTAATAATATTATAAATGACTTTTAGAATGCATTTAAGTACAGACTGTGGTGTAAGTGGGAAGCTGTAGTTAAGGTCTCACAGTGACAATGTCCCAAGAAGTTAGCATCACCACAACCATTTCCTGCTTCCACACACCCAAGCTCAGACAGTTTTTTGCATAGGGATTCCCCTGGAAGCTCAACTACGCAATGATAGTGGTAAATCCAGTACAACTATGCACAGCTCCTTGGATCCAGAGCATGATCCCATCAAGTCAACAGCCGCATCCCTGCTGACTATCCAGAGCATCACAGACGCACAGCACCAATTCTCTGGTCCCCCCATCAGTGATGCTCAGCAGAGGACAACTTCCCACTCTCCAATCACAGCAATGCTCTACAATCACCACCTCATTCCTCCTCCTCTCACACTCTTCCAACACACAGGATCTCTGTCCCTTTGTGCCTCTATCCCATTACTTATTAAGGCTTCAGCACCAAATCTGTGTGTGGTGAAGCTGGTTTTGAGGCAACCCACTGAAAATGCTGTGCTTGGTAAATATATCTGTCACGAAGTTCTGGGCTATCCACCAAAGACACACTCCCAGAGACAGCCTGGCAGGGAAGAACAGGGCCAGGAAATTCAGCTTCTCTACAACAGGGAAACCCACCCATCTCTCCTGGCTTTAAAGTAATGAAAACCACTCTGACCCAGAACGGTTATGACTGATCTCACTCCACCTGTATCTTGGTAGCCTTAGTTAAGGTTCACAGACCCTCACATGAAATTTAGGTCCACATACAGCAGATCCTCTCTGGAGTCAGATCCACACACAGACCATCACATAGAAGCAGCCAAATGCTGGAAAAGGCCATGTTCTCCTAGGTCTGCAGTAGCTTTTCTCTATGGGAGGCCCTTCCCTCCCCTCAGCCTCCCCTCCTTCCTTGCTTCAATTCTGAATCTTGGCCACTGAAGCAACCAACTCATCCTTTACTCTACCTGTGAACTAATCAGCAATTAAATCGTCACAGCCATAGCATACACAATACATTTATCCCCTACTGAGGCATGTTGCATTGCCTGAAGGCCACTAACCAAGGAGAGCATCCTCACACAGGGCTGACACACACAATCAAGCAGGACTTTAATTACCACCAACTTGGCCAGAAACTAGAAAATAAAACCAAAACTGAATTACGAGCCAGGTTGGACACAGGGGCTTTGAGCAAGCTGCTCCAGTGGAAGAAGTCCATGCCCATGGCAGGGGCTGGAACTGGATGAGCTTTAAGGCCCCTTCCATCCCAAACCACTCTCTGACATGAAATCTTAACTCTTCCAAATCAGCATCTCTGTAAGGGTAAGAATTATTCCTATGGAGTATTACACAGTGGGGAAAAGAAGGCACAAAAGACTAAAGAGATGCTGAATGCTGCGCAAGAAACGGAAGCGGATCCAGGATGCCCCTCTCAGTCCTGTAGTTAAGACAAAGGGCAGTTTTGTGCCCAGCCTCCCTTGATTCAGAGCCAAGCTGCAGAGCCTGCAGTTCTCAAAGCAGCAGCCCTGAGCTAACCCAGTAAGCTCAGCCTCAGACCCCGATATGCCAAGATGAAAAACCCTCTGAAGAGTAAAGGATTGTGCTTGGAGGGGAACTTAACTTTGCTCAGTGTGGAGCTGACAGACCTTGTCATGCCTGTCTAACGCATCCAGCATCTTCTTACTCTATGGAGAGAAAATAAGCCCTGTTTCTCAGACTTACAGTTACAAGCAGCTCAGCACTCAAAACGCTCCAGAATAACAGCATACAGTGAAATAGAGCAAAGACTCACTAACAAAACCAGCTCCTACCAACAGCAAAGGATCAGATTTCCCGTGTACCTCTCTTCCCACCCTTCACAGTTAATCCCAGTGTTTGGATACAAACCCCACATACCTCACCATGGAGCCTTTCTGCTACAGTGCCTTTTGGAGCTCTGCCTGCCCACCGGAGCCCTTCCAACCCTCTGCTGCGGAGGCACCAGTGACAGAAGCAAGCACAAACCTTTGCTGCTGTGAGCATAATCACCTTATGAAACATGGAGTGCATGTGGAAGCATTTGTTTCCAATATGCATCAATAACCAAATTACAAATGATCCAATACACAGCTTAATACTTCCCTATTGACCAGAACAGCTGATTAACAAATCCTTTCAGCTGTAGACAGTACAAAAGCTTGTATGTCATGGGGACTGATGAGCTCAAAATCACTTTGGATTGCTTCAGAGTGGATCTGGATCCTAACAGGGGGTCACCATCCTCCCTGGGTGGGTTCACCCTACCCAAATACAAGCAAACAGAAACCCCCCTGCACCCCCACTCCAAGACCAAGTTGTAAAAGCTTGGAGAGACAATACAGACATTCCATACCACAAAACAACTGGCGGCAAAACATCCCTGTCCAAAAGGGACCTTTGCAACCCATCAGTTCACAGAAAACACCCTCCTCTCCCCCCGTTTTCATCTTCCCCCAGGAAACACAATGTAACTGAATGCTTTTTATTACATCTAAAGATTTCTACATAAACAGGTAACATTCAATAGGTAAACCATTTTTTTTTCCAATGCATATAATAAATATTTTCACTTGGTACTTTTATACAAACTGACATTGGTCTACTATACATTTTTAAAAGCCGTTTACTGGTTTGGCATGCCGTATGGAAACTAAGAGAAAGTTTTAAGGCAATGAATGACAGCTTTCAATTCACGGAATTAATGGTAATTTTAATATTCTGCTTATATACATTTTCCCTTTGTTAATTAGAACAATTAACAGCAGCACTTTCGGGGACCACCAGCAATTTTCCCTTGTTAGAAATCTAAGCTCTGTTTAAAAGGAGAAAAGAAAACTGGTTACACTGACAAAACAAACCCTTGTCTATTCAAAATGTGCTTAAACCCCTGAAAGGTTAAACTGCAGTGAAGAATTCATTTGTCAAACGTTCTTCTCACAGCCTTAGTGAGGGTCCAACAGAGTCCAATGACAACCTATCAGTCACCCCACCTTTGAAAGGCTTTGAGTCCTTGCCATGGGGAGGAAGGGGTGAGCCTGCAGTCGCTGTCACATCTGTTGTTATTATGGAAGTGCTACCAAGATCTTAACACATGGCCTTGGTTACAGCATCTAAAGGATGCATCAGGAATGCCCCAAGAGCTTTCAAAGCCACTTCCACCCTGCTATTAAACAGCTGTGTGCTCATACCTGACATAAATCAGGCACAAGCGTGTGCACACTCCACCTCTCTGGTGGAACAACTTGAGGACAAGAGACCTCCAGGCTAAGGATCACAGAAACTCTGCCATGGGCAGTGAAGGGAGCTCTGGATTGCTCTACAGCATCTTTGTTAATACGTGAACTAATGGAGATTGAATTTGGGAGTGACATTTGCAGGGAACTTGTCGAGAACTCAGACTGAGACTTCTACCAAGCAATGTTAACTGTGGTCAGAGGCACAGAGAATTATCAGCAATAAAGAACACCCTAGCATGAAACAAGAATACTCACAAAGCATATGGGATTAATACCACAAAGGAGGACTTCAGAACATGTCTGTCCCTTCTTTGTAGAGCCATGAGGTTCAAAAATTACACCGGTGAACTGAACAGCCTTCCTTCCCTGCAGGATAACTTGTGAGGAAATGGAAGTCATCATCATCTGACCTTGCTTTCCAAAAGCTAAGCCAGGCATAAAGATGCCGGATCCTGTGTTACCACACACTCGTCACGGTTCGTTTTAGACTTTAATACCACTGTCAAAAGTGACACAAGCTGCTCCTCAGGTCATCTTGAACAATACAGTCAATGAAATCATTGCCACCATCGTCGGCACAACAGCCACCAGCTCTCCCAGAGTCTCCTGGGTGGTTCCGAACCAGGGCCACACACACTCCCCGCTACACCGACAGCACTTGTACTCCAGGTTTACAAAGGGTAGTACAGCAAAGCATATGCTCTGAAGTTACCAGGTTAGTATTCATGACTAAAATGTATGAGATATATTTCTAGTGTAGGTTTAATCACTTCAAAATCAGACTGAGTTTAAAAAATAAGTATTTCCCATTTTCTATCCTTTATTTTTTTTTAACTGACATTTAATAAATTATAAAATTGGTGTATGGTGAAATATATATATCAGCCAGATATGTATGAAATACACATGCATGGGAAAAACTATTTAACTCACTTTGAACTCACACACACAGATCTATAAATACATATATACACACACATATACATATAAACACAAACAGTTGTTTCCAAAATTCAAGTCAACTATTTAGTGGCATAGGGATGCTGTAAAAACACTAAAAACGATTTGGATGCCACATAATGTGAACCTCTCAAATAACCATACAACTGATCATACAGCAATACCTAATGCTACTTGGATTAAAGAGGGGTTTTTTTCCTTTTTTTCTTTTTCCTTTTTTTTCTTTTTTTTTTTCTTTTTTTTTTTTTTTTTTTTTTTTTTTTTTTTTTTTTAATCAATGCAAGAGTTTTCAGACAACTTCATAGGCAAAAGGTGGCCCTTGTCAATGCTCAAAGCAACTAACTGCAATCAACGGGTTTGGACATGAAAAGGTCAGACAAGAATCTGCTCACTGTAGTATTCCTTAACTCTCTTTTCCTGATAAGCTCGTTACCTGCACTTTCAACCAGCTATAAAAATAGTTTTCACACCAGAGGAAATATTTACTCTCTCTGACATGGACTTTGGGACACAAGAGAATCGCTTCCTTCCCTCCCCCTTCTCTAAACCTTAAAGAATCTCCTGAAAAACTGCATTCCAGCTATTTACACATCTAATAAGAACGGATCAGCCCAAGTGACCCATTGGTTCTCAAACAAAAAGGTTTTTCTACGTCATGCACAATTTAAGAAGAGAAAAGAACCCGGGGAGTAAATTAAGGCTCAAAGTTCAACAGAAGTGTGCTGAAAAACCAGGGCAATCAAAGTAATTACAAGGCCAAAAAGAGAAAACAGCTTTGAAACCCACTACCCTAAGAGACTTCAATAGGTAGCAATCATTTGAGTACATGGGCTACAGGGTGGGGCTTTTCTATAGGGTTAGGTTTTGGTTTAAAAGACTCACATCGAACATTGAGTATTCATTTTAATGGATGCGACCTCAAAAGACAGTGTGTACCAAGACCATTATTGGCTGCACAAACCATGCAATAGTGTGTTGGTATTTGTATTTTTGTCCTTTTGTTGACGAGTTCACTTTGAAGCAGGAATCTGATCTACTGCAGCTAAAAGTAGGCTTCTCCAGCCAGAATAAAACAGGCCTCAATTCAATAGGCCAGTTACATACGCATGGCTAACTTTAAAGCACAAGCAGCTCCACAAATTTTAAACTGACACATGCTTAATATTTTGCTGAGTAGGATCTTAAGATATTTGACAAGGATTTCATAGCAAGTTCTTAGATACAAAGCCCTACAGTCCAATGTGTCAATGCTTTTATCTGGGGCTAGAGTCTATAAAAGTTCTCTGTCTTGTCCCACATAAGCACAGCCCAGTAAATTCCTCAGCCTGAGATTTCATTGAGTCTGGCCCTCAAGAATAATTGGTGCACTAATGAGCTTGTAACATGCTTGACTAAAGCATGGAATTCAAAACGATTTGAAGAGAGGGTCACACAGAACCAGAAATGACCAAAACAAATCCTAAAAAGCCAAAGCCACTCCTGAAAGGCTCTGTCCTGCAAGCAGAGGGGATGCTGTGGAACACTTTGAGTAGGGTTTCTTCCACTTTAAGTGTAACAAAATCTGCAGTAAGTGTGGGATGGTGGAATTAGATTCCACCACCAAAGGTAAATGACCCCAAGAGGAGAAAAAACCCTCTCATAAGTTTGAACTTTAAAAGTTCAGTTCCGTTCCTGTTCATGTTACTGTGAAGAAAAGAATGCCATTTGTGTCCAAACGGGGGGCCATACATTCTTAC
>NDXB01010845.1:33470-87799 GCA_002631895.1 Agapornis roseicollis | reverse complement strand
AGAAGGGAAAATAATTCACATGACAAATGCACAGGTGTAAAATCTTCAGCATCCATAGAAATGAACTGAAGCTCCTTGTTTTTGTTAATATTTTTTGTTTGTTTTGTGTTTTTTTTTTTTTTTTCTTATTTTTACCAGTGAGGCCATCTTAGGTTTATATACAAAAGTAAAACTGAAAATATACTTTTGTTCTCTGTACACATAAATTTTTTTCCCTAAAAAAGGAAAAAAACTTGTCTATGTTTCTAACAGAAAGTAAAAGCAAGCACAAAGATTTCCTCGGACGAGTTCATGTATTCCAAAAATCAGTCCAACGAAATAATGTCTGGTATGATACCAAAGATGGACGCCGTGTCTGTGCTGCTCCTACTTGCAACTGGATGACCATGATTCTCTCGCAGGCTGTTGGAGGAAACAAGACTGCTGTTACTGCCACTATTGCTACCATTTGTGGCTGGCAGAGAACTGCTTCCTCCTGCATTTAGCTGATCGAGAAACATCTGAGATGAAGTGTATGGGAAAAAACGAGAGTGTAAGAGTTCTTGATCATCTGATGCAGAAACTGCCGCGGCTGCAGCGGCAAGAAGGGAGGTGTTGTAATGCTGGGGGGGAAAAACAACATTTGCAAGTTACATTTCAGACACAACAGTTTTGATTCAGACCAGCACAAAAGAAGGTATCTGTAAGCTAAAGCTCTGACAGGTTCTGGGTATCACACCAGCCTGGCTACTCAATCGCTCTGTAAGGCAAAGGCTGAGGCAGTGAACTTTTACCTCTGCAACCCTTCATTTCTGAAGCCAAAAGAAATTGGAAATACTAGTATCAGCAAGAACAGATGCTAGAGAGGTAACAGTATTGCAGGACACCCAAACCAGTAAGGACATGGTCAGCAGCAGCGCTCTTCTACCTCTTCAGAAAATTCCCTGTTGGAAAAATTCCCCAAAATTCAACCCAACATTTTGCCATCCCTCTGCTTTGCTCGGAAGTCACAAACCAACCACAGCTGGTGAAACTATGTGCTAATCACTGCTGGTGGAGGGAAACATACTTCTGTGGAAAATACATTTAGAAATAGCACCCTTAGTCCTGCTTAATGGCAGCAAGAGCTGTCCCAAGTTATGCTCTCTGCTGGTCAGCCTCTGAAAAGCAAGAACTGTAGCTATCAAGAATCA
This sequence comes from Agapornis roseicollis, assembly GCA_002631895.1. NCBI lineage: Eukaryota > Metazoa > Chordata > Aves > Psittaciformes > Psittacidae > Agapornis > Agapornis roseicollis. Next base: position 86,627 of record NDXB01010845.1, on the reverse strand, counting down.
GCTTTTAAATGCAATGTCTCTGCAGAGGAATTCTGCTCTGGATGTTTCTTTCCACTATGATGAAATGCATTAGGGCTATTCAGCCTTGTTCCCCCACATTTATGCACTAGTATAATTGTGTCATATCAATGCATCAGATTCTGCACTAATTGTTTCAGAATAATTCTCATATCTGCTTTACCAAATATGAAGGTAGCTTTCCTGTATCCAAACTCTACAGTGCACACTCTGGTCTTAATTATGGGAAAGTTAGTGCAACTCTCCTACTTCAGACTGCAGAACATGATGGGACCAAGGGCTTGTGAGCCACCTCAGCCCCTCATTTTCTTGGAAGCACAGGAGGAAAAGTGATCAACTGGGATTAAGCCAGCAATTGCCGCTTGCCAGCCCATTCTCCTTCTAGGGAATGACTGACTTAGCTCCCACAGCTAGAGGAGCCAGCACCAACCCAGCACATTTGAGTAAGTATTTACACAAAGGTGGCAAGCATGGTCTGACAAACTGTCATGAACCCAGGACACAACCTAAGGAGGTGGCTGGTAGACCTTCAGTCATGGCCGAGGCTCACACCACCACACAACAGTAGCTGCCTGAGCTTAACCCTTGAGAATGGAAATGCTTCTCTTTTGTTAGCCCTTATCCTACACTCCTATTTAGGCAATGCTGGTGTTTGATCACGGTCTCTGTGTGGATAAAACGAAGCTGCAGCCTGTCTGTATTTACACCTACATCATACATCTGCTCCTTCCTTGCTTATACATCGATGCCAGCAAGTCCTTCTCAGAAAAGAGTATCTGCCACATGACTTGCTCTTCCTTGACTTACCTGATTGTCTCCTGACAGGAAAGGGAAGAAATCTAAACCTGTAAAGAGCCAAAGGAAAAAATTAAGCTTCTCAAAACAAAAAAGCACCTACCCAATTTTCCCCCCACTTACGCTGAAATTAAGCCACCGTAATATTGGTGACACTTCAGATTCTCTCCACTACCAGAGTCCTTACAAACCTTATAGTATTTTCAGGGGGGGTTTAAATACCATCTCATCCTCTCTGGATGCAAAACAGTGTTTTGCACTCCTGCACTGTCAAACCACTGAATGTTTAAATCCTTCTGCAATAGTTATTACTGCATGGAGAGCTGTACTTACAGCTACCAACAGTCAGAAGCTCACCTTGCAAGTCATAAGGCATAGGTGTCATATGGAATGGATGCCTGTAGTCTTGGATAAGTGATGTATTGATGTAGCTGGTGTCAACAGCAGGAAGGCTTGGTGTTCTTGACACCGGTGATGCTTGATGGGGTAAATTTAAAATGCTGGAAAAAACAAAGGCTTGTTACAGGTGTCAAATACAGTCCTGGCTTTATTGCTGTGCCAAGCAGGGCATGGCTATTTTCAAGTATAACACAAAGCCAGCCTCGCAATACACAGTATGAGCTTTGTGTCAGCTCCCCTATTAAATGCCAAAGCTTCACTACAAAGCATCACAATGCTACAGCTCCTCACTGAGTCTGGCAGGGGATGGAAGCAGGGAAAAGATAGGACCAATACATGTTCCCCAAGCTTCCTTCTCACAATTACATTTGATCAGGAAAGTTAATTCAGTCCAAGATAGCTGAAGCCCAGCAAAATAAAAGTTAAGACAGGTTCAGCCTCAGCAGAAACTGATGACTCTCACTACACATGGCACCAGGATCTCTGCTATAAACATGTTACAAATACTAAGTCAGGACAATCCTAAAGGTATACTGAACCCCAAAATCCCCCATACCGATCTGTGTAACAACACATTTATAACCTGCAAGGTAAGTGGCAATGGAAGACAGGCAAAAAGTCTTGAGGAGTTTTAAGTGATCACCGAGTCATTTACATGACTGGAGCAGTAACCAATTCAACAACAGGATCCCTTCAGTGCAGCCTGTTTTCATCCCTACATGTTTATGTAAACAGGGTGCTATTAACAGCTTGGCTACTTAGGTATAATCAGGTTATTCTGGCATCCTTTATTACTATGCTACTGGCAGTAATCACCAGCAAAACCCACACAACTCCCATACCACACCCATGTTTCTCATTGCTCACTCTCTCCATATGTGCTGCTTTTACATTTCTTTAGAGGGAAGAAAAATGTTACCAGATTTGCAAAAACAAAATCCTTCTAAGCCACAACTGTTTGCACCATTTTATATTCATTTTCACAAACACAACTGAAAACTGTATCACATTACACACTTGACAACTCAAAGTTATTTCAGTCTTCTTAAGCCTTGCGGCCCAAGATCAAATCCATTTGCTATAAGCTTCTAAATCAGGCTATAATCCAGATACGGAACTTTCTAGATACAATTTGTTTTGAAATTTATTACTAGTCTCCATCATGAGTACATTCTCTCTGCACTGGCCTGTTTTTATCCTCACCCCTTATTATTTAATGGTGATGCTGGAGATACGGAAGGACAGCTTCTCTTTGCAGATGGTTCTTCATCTTCTTCATCTGATGAGCTATCAATGGTTAAATCGATCACTTCTACCTTCTTATTTTTATTTGACTGTTGGTGAGAAGACACCTGATGTTCCAGGGAAGAGCTTATGCATCCTATACAAAGCAATTCAACATTATAAGATGTAGATGACAGCACCGCTACAATCATCGTAACATCACAGGTTATTACATGTCTTCACAAATAAACCTTACAACTCAGAAAAAAAGACAACAAAATTACACAGCTTTGATAACTTAAAAGTACCATCAGCCCCAACAGGTATTACTCAAGTAATCTCTTACAAATGATCATGAAAAGCTTCAAACATAACTGCAAAAACATGCATTTCAAAAAGTTAAAGGAACATCCATACTTAACAGTTCAGTGTATTCAGTCCATACACCCCAAAACACAACTTACCATCAACTCCGTTGTAAGATGCAGTTACTTCCTGCACTTCCTTTTTCGATCTCATAGGAGCCCATGATCCATCCTCCTTAAACTGAATTTCATCACAATCTGTACAATACTTCAGGATTTCCATGAACAACCTGTCAACCAAAACCACTGAATATCAGTCCTCAAAAAGAGCTTAACACCTTTCTTACTCCAATACCTTTATTAGTCAGTGTAAGTATGAATTACTGTTTCAAGAGCTGAAAGCTGCCATTGTTCTACCCTTCTCTCATCCATTTCCTTGATAAAAAGGAGTCATTGAAAAATGTAAGATATTATCTAAAACTCTACACAATTCCTTACTGCAAGAGAGGAATCCTGCGGAGCTCATGACACAGAACTCTCTTTCCCAAAAGGAAAGAAGAATGTGAACTAGCATTAAAAAAACCAATCTTTTCCTAACCCATATTTATCTTAAAGGAGTCAATATAAGTGAGCAAGTAATGACTACTATTTCCTGAAACCTCTTCAGAAGCTGAAACTTTCTACCAGAAGCTGAGCATGGGAATCTGAACCTGCAGCCTCTTCTACCAAGCTGCATCTCCCAAAATTTTTAGGATCCTCACACCACATCACTCCCAGTGAGAATTCCAGCTTTCGACCAAGACTATTCATGTGGTTCTGCAGGAAAAAGCTTTGCTTTAATTAGTGAGAAAGTTTGCTCTTTCCTGGACTGAATGCTTTCTACAAATAACCTTCTCTTTGGGATGCTGTAATTGTATCACCTGATCTCCAATGTCTGCACCTAGCAACACAAGAAGTAAGGAAAATGCATTGGTTTAATTAGTACTGCTCTGAGCCTTTACTATTTTAGGCTGAAACATAGAACAAGGAACCCCACAGATCTTTGGTCAAAAGCAGAGGACCTGAGATCCATGAATCCAAAGCAGCCTACGCCAGCCCTGAGTGTCTCCTCAAAAGTTTGCAAGGCCTCAGAGTGGACCCTGAGCAATCTTCTGCTTCACTAGCAGGTCACCAAAATGAAGCACCTATTCACTAAATACAGATTCAGTCATTTGTGAGGTGGTTTTCTGGGGTTCTATTTGTTCCAGGGGTTTAGTTTCACTTTGGGGAGGGCCTGTTTGTTTGGGATTTTTTTGGTTTGCTTGGCTGGTTGTTGCCTTTTTTGTGTTTTTTCTTTGAGCAAAACATTCTGAGAGTGTTCTCAGAAGATTCTGCTTGTTCTCTTTATCACACTTTGGAAAGAAGATTCCTATCTAAGGAATTAAAATGCAAACCCAGGAATATATACTTGGCATTTCTTCATGGAGATGAATACTAGATTTCTTAGGGGGCAGTTTATGTTTTGCAGGTAGGCAGGACCAGGGAATTAATCTCTCTGTCACTTTCTGTATACAGCAGCTCCCCAAGTGTGAAACTGTACATGGAATTATACATGTATTTGGGGGTGGGGGTTTGCAGTATTTATTTATCTAACATGAATGTCTGCTCTCAACTAGACCAGGTTTGTGCCATTGCTCCATTAAAAGGCAACATGGGCTGTTTTCACCTAGGAATGCAGCACTATTGAACACTAGGGGTAAAGAAACCCAAACCCACAATTACTCTAGGCAAGATAGCTCAAAAACCTACCCAGGACTGGAAGGAACACCTTTCATTATTATTACCTTTAACAGTATGATGACCATAGTTCTTCCAAAATACTGAATGAAGGGGTACCTGGTTTGCAATTCTTCACCAACAGCAGGGAAATTAAATGATAACTTAAACCAGGTCACAGCCAGATAACCAAAATTTCAGATTACTGCATTCTGTGCAGCACAAGAACACTAAGCAGAGAGTGTGAAATACTTTTATTTCGACTCAAGGTTTACTTACCCATCAATAATGAGGTGTTCATAGGGAGCCTTCTTATCACAGACAGGGCAAACCCAAGTTGGTTTCTTTTCATTCATTTGAATATACAGAGTGGCATCAAAACACTGCAGGTGGGAACAAGTCAGGGCCCTACAGGGTATAGTAAGCCGCATTTTACCGAGCTTTAAGAGAAAGAAAAGAACAAGATTAAATCATTTTGTTATGAAACTATCAAACAGGGCTTTTTTGTCTGAAAAGAAACAGAGACAGGTTGAGTTTTACTCCACAAACTCTCACAAATCTGAGTTTTGATTAAAATGGATGTCACATAAACAATTTCCTCCTTCCTATAGGTTTGATCATTGCATAAAAGTTACTGAAAGTCTCATTTTTAACTACATTTGACCAAGGAAACCGAAGACTACATCCTTCCATATTCCCTAGGCAAAATACTGAGCTCAAGTAACATAGCAGTGTCCTGAATGAACCACAAAAAGTATTCTTCATCAGTTCTTTAAAAGCCGATGCACGTGGGTCAGAGCTATTCTATCCTCACACAGCTGAAGTCTGTATTCAAGCTGCTGTCCGCATCTCAGTCAGCAGGGTACCACCAGAGCCACTTGTTTAACTTGACAGTCACACAAGTAAGCCCATAGAAAATGCATTTATGGATCATTTCCTGACATGTTTCTCTAACCATCATTTTCACTCCTTTCTCCAGGAAGTGGCTACTCAAAATAATTCACACCTGCTAACTATTAAACCATTTTATACTCCTCCTGCTGTGATAAACACCACTGCTATGTATCAGTTGTGAGTCAACCTGAAATCTCACTGCCTTTTTCTCATGTAAATACAAATAACTGACTATCCCCTAAAATACCATCATATCTTTTCAACACTGCAAAGGGCCTGCAACTGATAACAGAAGATGAGACAGGAAAAAATGAGTTCTAAAGTGCACTTGCAGATGGGGACCATCCTTCCTTCAAGTCTGTAGACAGTGGACAGTGAGGTTTTGCAGGTCAGCACAAAGCTTCCATGGGTTTAATACAAAAGGCACAGCTGAGTGCTTAAGCTGAGCAGGTAACATATGAGTGCTACACAGTGAAAGCGCTTAGGCTAAATTGTACAACAGGAATATCTTTGGATTGGATAAATCAACGCTAACCCAGACCGTAAAACAACATCATATGATTACCCTGAATGCAAAACTGATTACAGTGAAAGGCATTTCATCTTAATGTGAAATTAAAAAGCTTGCCCTCCTCAGACAAACCCAAAGCTGTTGTTTTCTGGCAAAGTGCTTATGCTGCAGTTTAGGAGGGGCTTTAACTGACCACACTAAAGGTAAGAAGTAGGAATGTCTAAACAAGACTTTTCCCACATTAAAAAACAACAAAACAATTACTTATTCAGAACTATTTATACTGCATATTTAGAAGTTATATATATTTGACTAAAATAAACACAACTACTTCATTTGAAAACCTTCAGCTCATTCTAGCAATCGACAGGAGGAAGAACTGGTTTTAGTAGGGATTAAAACAAGCACAGTGGCCACACACAGTGATTCTGAGCAATACAGGAGGGGTGCCACAGGATGGCACTCAATCTCAGAATATCAGAAAACTAAAACCACATCAAGAACAAAGGCTCTACACACAGTCCACTACTTCCTCCATGATGCTTTTTCTTAGGCATCCCCCGTAAACAGCAATCCCTCCACCCCATTCCCAGCAAACTCAGCTACACCAGTGGATCTGGCTTCATTTGCTTCCTTTTGGCTCTCAGTCACTGTCACAAAACCCACCACCAGATGGGAGGGGAGAGGAGAACTCCCTGGGGAGCCAGTAATGGCAGTGGTGAGCTCAGACTGCAGGAGGTGCTGTATGTGCCATGTGTTTGGCACCCCCTCCCCCAAAATCCATAACCAAGCACATTATTTCTATGCCATCATCAACCCCCAACAAAGCAAGGCCCCCTGATCCATGTCTGTTAGGAATTCTTATCTCCCAGATGGTAGGTCAATGGCTCATTTGTCTTTTGGGCACAGTAAGAGTCGCCTAGCTAAGCGAGGATCAGGAGGAAGGGTACCAGAGATAAAACCTGGATGTTTCTTTGTGATGCAAAAGAAAACTAAGGAAGGTCAAAGACACGTGCTGCAGGAAGAGTATAAATACCTGTCTCCTGAGCAAAAAAAGCAGACTTAAACCAGAACATTTTCACAAGCTGTTGGTATAAAATTTCTTAATTTCTAGGCAGCATTTGGATTTAACCGAAGCCATACACATGCAGATGGAATGAGTGTACTCAGTGTTAACAAGTGGATGCCTCCTTTCCCATTTTTGGCATTGAACCTCCTGGATCAGCTCTGCCATGCTGGCCAAGCTGTGTCAGAATCGACAAAAGAAAAGGTCATAAAAGAAGGGATGCATCCCAACTTGTGAAAAACTGTGTTTCCCAACACCATTATTGTTTTGATCCCTGCCTATCGGCAGCCAAAGACACACTGCCTTCACTGCTTTTACAAGCATACAAAACACTGTTATCTGTTCATGCTAAAATATGCACCTAAAGCAGGAGCTGAGGAATTGTAAACAAAGCTGCAAGCCCTCCAGGAACGTGCTGGATCTGGAATTTTTGTTCACTTCAATATCTGATGTGGCTGCAGAGCCTGTGGAGTTATTTATTTTCCTTTCAAAGGAAAACAAGACCATGAATTCAAGTGTCTTCCTGACATACAGCCCCAGCCCTGCTCATTCGCTGCTGTATCTTGGATGGATGCAGGCAGCAGTTAAGGACAGCTTTTTCAAATGTACTCCTCGGGCTGGGAGGGAGAGGAGGCCTCTGTGCTAAAAAAAGCTCAGCAGCAAAACAAAACACATTCAGAGGAAGCTGCCTCACTCTGTGCTTTACTCTGAGGGCAAAAGAAAGGTTCTAAAGTCTAAACCTTCCATGCCCAGATAGGCAATTTCATTGAGTTTACTGAAGTATACACACAAGAGAACCGCTCCCCTGACAAATGAGATGGGAGAATAGCACCTCCCATTAACAGAGCTGAAGATGCACCGTTCTGTCATTTTTGGCTGTGCTGTTGGAGACCAAATCAGTGTTTTCAATGTGTACTTTCAAAGCATACGCTGTGCATTCAAGCATTAGAAAGGAAGCACAAAATATTGACCAAAAAATTCTCACTGAGCCAAATGCTTACAAATGAGCAAGTAAAAATACGGGGGCTATAACAGAATTACATTCAGACCCAAGGACAGTCTGAATCATTCTAATAACGTTTCTATTCATAGGCCAGGTTGAAAGGTACAGTCTCTGACCCAATGAGCTCTTGCAATGATGGATTATTCCAAGAGCTACAGTGAAATAAGACAGCACTGAGTGAGGAACATGCTGGAGAAAATGTCAAGTGTGTGGGTTTTGTAGAGAACAGAAAAAAATACACTCAAAATAATGTGCTATAAACTTTGTTTTGTATGTCTAGCAAAGTAATAGTGAATTTCAAAGAGGAAATACTGACAGAGGTAGGACTTCTGAAGAGCTACATCCTAACCTCTGATTCCTGTTTTGGTTTTACCCCTGGCAGGACTCTGAGAAAGCAAAGTTGAATTTGACATCTTTAGGTATAAGCAAACTTGAAGTTTTACAAGCACCGTTGTAGAGGATATTCCTGCTCTAACACAAACTCATCTGCATCACAGTCAGCAAGGAAATAAAAATGCATGTAAAAGCACTGCAGAAGAACTTTCACCAGTAATGAAAGCAACTGAGACGAACAGAAATGTGTCAGAACATTCCCATGGAATCATCTATAAAGCAAAATAAGTGCCTCAAGTGGCAGCTCTGACAAATCAGTTAGAACTGAAGTAAAAATCTGTAGCTCCAGAAGATGCATGAAGGTTCATTTAAGATAATGAATTAATACACAGGCACTTCCAACAGACATTTAATTCTTATTAACAGATTACTATTTTTGCCTGTATTGGAAACTCATTTAAGTGGTAAAAACATTGTGCCTAAAGAGTGACAAGGAACCCAGCAGGACTCTCGTTGTGCTTTCTAGAATAACACAGTCCTAACAGCACAACAAGAATTCAGCTATGACAACTCAGCAAAATCAGCTGCCAGGTGTGGACCTGAAACACTCCAGTGCTCTGCATCTGCAGCAGTTTCGATGTGACATGTTTCATGGGTTTGCAAGAATACAAGTTCTGAGGTTCTAAGTTTACAGATCAAGATATTATTTGTAAATGCAATCCCTTTATCTTTCTTACATGAGTTTTATCTTCCTTATAAATGTGTTATTATTTAGTTAGCATCAGTGCTGATATGGAGAAAGTCTTAAGATTGAAGATCTTGAAAATACCACATTTAAGGATTTACAATAACCTAATGCATACATAAAATGCAACCACAATGTCAAATACACTTCCTTCTGAAGCAAAGCTTATCTGTCTAAAAGGTTTATCTCTTCACACTGGGAGAGTTTAAAAACATACTAAATTACTTGAGAAATAAGCTTCAATTTTGCAAGAATAAAGTCAGTTTTCTTCCTAGATTTCAAAACTGAAAATTTCATGTCAAGCTTGAGCAGATTGAACCAAACCAGGAAACAGATGTATCCTTCAAAAGAGGTTAAAAAGTTATACTGCAATAAAGATACTGTGTCAATCACTACAGAGAACGAGTATTCTGAAGGTGCATGGTACTTGAAACAAGATCAAAAAAGCACACATGTTGTGCAGTTTACCAGTGACAACATAAACCCAGGTATAAACCACCACTTACCTCTGCATCTACTTGGTTAAAAAATAATTACAGGTCAAGATAAAATACATCTCTGCCTCTTCCACATTCATAGAATCAGAGAATCCCAGGTTGGAAGGGACTTCAAGGATCACTTGATCCAACCTTTAAGGTCCAACCTTCCATTCAGTGGAACTGTATTCTCCCACTTCAAATTTGGAATAAATCCTGTTTGACCAACCTCTAGGAAACTGCTTCAGTTTTAATCTAACATTATTAAATGCTCAAAGTGTACATCATACAATCAACTTCACTTAAAAGATGCTCAATTCTTTGACTACAGACACTGGCTGAAGAGTGATTTTCTATCTGCAGATTCATCTACCTTTGATTCCTTTGATTCCACTGAAAAGTGGTTTTATCACTATCAAGGACACAAACTGCACACTCTGATGATCTAGTGACAGATTTATATGTATGCTTACATACACTTTTGAACAGCATTTTCCAGTTAATGGAATACTCATTTTCTCAGGGGGATATCACACGCTTAAGTGCAGTGACAGGTACCTTCCACACTCGGTCCCTCTCCCCACAAAGTTAACACACAGGCAAACACAAGGCAACCTCTATTGAATAAATGTCCCAGAACAGCCACATTTTGATCAGAATCAGTTTTGAGGGAGTAAAAACCACAGAACTTACTGGACAAAGGAGAGAAACTCTTAAGCTTGTTGTTGCAATTTCACTGTCTGGATCGGCAGTCAGTTTCTCTTTAACTGTTATTGGAAAGAAGAAAAGGTTTATTTTGCAGACACGAATTGGATGATAGAGAAATAAACCAAGTGTAAAACTTGCAGTTTGCCATAGCCACTGAAAGCAAGCAGTGGTGACCATTGTTTCAGGCTCACACAGTATGTATCCTAAGCAGTCTCTACTCTTTAGAAAGACCATAAATGACAAGATTTAAGAAAGTGAAAAGCAGAAAAGCTAATCTTAAATCAAGATACCTAAAAAATGTATTTATACAGAGATGTCTCTTCTCATATACATGCAACTTTGTGCTTGACAGTTATTTAAAATCTACCAACAAGATGTGCCACATTGACTTGATTGTTAACTCCAGGGACATTAAAAATGTGTTAGTAACTCCCACATGGACAAGCACCACTGGAAACCTCTGAAATACTCATCAAGCAACCCTGTGATTTAAAATTGAAAAGCAAACTGAGAAATAGGCTATCAGAAGTACCCTGACAAAATCTGAGTTTTAAATAACTGCAGTGAAATATTAGCACTGCAGAAGTCTTTCATCTCAACCCATCCTCTACTTAAGGACTGGTTTATGTGCAGTCATTTGCTACATGAAAAAGTCAGCTCCATGTTCCTTCTGCTCTGTGAACTGCTCCTACACCCTCATTCTCACCCTGTATACACAGGAAACTCTACATTTTTGTGCATATAAATCACCATTCTGCATTAGCACAAGCTAATGCCATCACTGTGTACCACTGGCTTCATAGCATTTACTGATGGGCTAATTCCTTCCCTTTTGGAGCAGGTCCTGTGTTGTGTACAATACACATTATCTGAATATTAAAGAGTATGACCCACAGCTGTCAGGTGTTGGCATTTTCACCCTCTCCCCAAAGAAGCAGGTTTTGCTTGCATTTTCTTACACAAACTTATACCAACATCTACTAGTCAGAGACAGCAATAAAGCAGGAAACCTCACACTCAAATTTGGAAGGGGGATGGGAGGAGCATTGTGCTAGACACTCTCTAGCAGTCCCCTCCACAACATTGTGCCAAAGGAACAAAAACTGTGTGGATGGTGACTTTCCTTCAGCATGTCGGCATCAAGGCTCATATCAGGCATTTAGTCCAGCTTTGCTTGAGGTACTGAATTACCAGTTAACTGTATAAATACAGTTGTTCTATTCTGAGAAAACAAAGCCAGTATGGCTGAACTGAAAGAGATTCTCTTGCATTTTTTCCCTTCACAGTGTCAACAGGGTTCCTGGCCTGGCTCCTAGTACAAACAAAAGCCTCTGAGTCTTTGAATTGGAACTGAATACAAAGAACACCACTATCAGATTCTCAAAATCCAGAGAACTGTAGGAAGTCCAAACCTCAGTTAGCACAGTCCTATTTCAAACCTCCTGTTACAAAAGCTATTTTTCTTTTTGAAACAAGTAGTACATCAGACATACTTAGTGCTCTAGAATGATCAGGGTTCCGTATTCCTTTTGCTCGCAACCTCTGCAGTAACACTGTCGAGGACAGCTGCTTTACCAGATAGACTGCCATGGAATAGTTCTAGAAAACAGAACAAAAGATCAAAGTAAGAACTGTTTTAAGCAAAAGACAGCTTGTAGTTTGTACAATGCTTATGCAATTTGTTATGTGATTATAGGGCGCTGTGTTTTTAAAGCAGTTACAAGACTTTAAATGGCAAAGTTTTCAGACTAGAGAAAACCATTTTGCTTCAGAAAGTTCACAGGGCTGGAGTCTGAGAGATGCAACAATAGTGACTTCACGCTTCACTGGGATTAGATTGAGCCGCAAACCAAGCTATTAGAACAGCATTTAGGACACTTCTGGAAGTTTTACATTTAACTTGGGACATGCAGTTAACAGCCCGCTTAAGGGTATTTTTAAACCAGTAACATTGGGTACTGCAGTTCTGGCAATACAATTAAGAGAAGCTGTCAAGTCAAATATGATCAAAACTCCTTTTTTATTTATTTTAATAAAAGCTTAGATTGTTTTCAAATAGGGAAATCAGCAGTGATGCCTCTTCAAAAGCAAAACATAAAAAGACTTATCATCTGCAGGGTTCCCTACTCAGTCTGGAAGCACTCTTCAAGCTTCTTTTTCTCATCTTCCATCACTTACTGCCTATGAAATGCTAACCTTGCTGCTAAGCTGAACAGAAGTAAGGCAGGTAAAGAGTTTGAGAGTTAGTGGGGCCAAGATGTACTCTAGTTAACACAGCCTGAGCCGGCAAGAAGTCACCACTACCAGGTGCCTGTCCTCTGGAAAAGGATGGAAAAGCAACCATCACTCTAAACACAGCCCATGCAAACGTTCCCTGTCAGTGTCAGTAAAAAGCTGTGGATGTTCCTTTTTGTCACTGCAGAAAACTATCTGGCACACAAGCAGGTCACATGCAGTCTTAATATGGACTCTGCCAGCTCCCCTGTACGTGGATAAGGCTCCCCCCAAGACATGAGCAGGAAGGCAGAGTCTTCCTCCTGGCATCGCTGATGGATCTCAAACCACAGCCTGTGATTTGGGAAGCTCTCATTTTTCTTGTAAGCTCCTAACAACAGCAGGTAATAACTGTCTGCCTGAAAATGTGATCTTGCACTAAGCATTCATCAGCAACACCCCTCTCTGCCCCCACCCCTGAACTGGAAAGGACAAGATTTGTGCTCTCATGTTAGGGTACATCAATTACTTTTTGATATAAGCAATACTCACTAAACCTGTAGCTGCACGGATACTCTTTAAATTGACAAATTAAAGGCTTCCCCCAGCAACTGCATGTTCCCACTAACAAAACAAACAAATCCATACAACTGTGACAACTACCATCCTTTATTTAGGATGCCACCCGAATCCAAAGCTGGGATTTCAGTAATCTATCTTACCATAAAACTGCACAAATTGAAGTAGCATCAGAAACCCCCATTTTAAATATTTTATTGTGACAATGACTGCTTCTCCCATCGTTAAAAACCACAACTGCTTTAACTTGCTTGCTTAATGCCTCAATTAGTATAGAAGTTAGAAAAATGCTAATTAACATTGTGAAATTATTTACCGACAGCTTGAATCTACAAAGCTAGGAACTCGCCCAAGGCAACTTGTACAGAAGGCTCTTGAAACAGATTGTGTAAAAATCACAATTATGACTTCAGGAAAGGTAGAGTACACCAGTTGAGACATGCAACTGGCTCTTAAGGGAAGGGGAGGAGGGGAATTCAAATGCTGTGCTAGACAGGCACATCCAAATAGAAAGCAATTCCTCACATTCAACTGCCAAGGTCTCAGACAATCACTTTAGGAAGAGCTGCATCTCCTGAGTGGGGATGTTCTGAATGGCATCTAATTCTCACCTAATACACCAAGAATCTGCTGCTTTCTCCAGTTTTGTTTTGCAAACCAGAGATTAGCCAATATGGGTTTTATAATTGGAATATCCATGAAGCCTGAGAAACTACCTAGTTCACAAGAGACTGGCTTAAGAGTCCATGCAGGCTTGTGACATGTCTTTTCCCTCAACCCCCACTGGTATTCTTAAGCAAGAGTGCAGCCCTGTATTCAGAACAATAGCCAGGATTCATCAACTTCCATGAAGGCACTTCCGCAATATAAACCAGAGCAGGTTCATTTTTAAGGGCTTATTTCTGATACCTGCAGTTCTCATTAGGTAAGAGAAGGCTTTTAAAGGAATCATTCATCCATCATTTATACTGAATCTGAATGGAGACTGTTTTACGCTCCACAAGAAATCCGTCATGAAACACCACCGTGATGCTTTATAACTGGCTATTGTGCATGAATGGGCTGTAAGCATTTTTCCACACTGGTTCAGGAATCCCAGGCTTTGCACACTGACAAATTCTGGGACAAGGTTTCATCTGAGGACAATTCTCGGGCCTTCTGAAAACAGGATGGTTGCAACGGCAAAGCCACTTTTTCAAGTACATGTTGGCCCTATGCTGCACAACCAGCAGATTTTTTGCCATCAGTGAAAGCAGTGCACTAACTCATGGACTAATTTATTGAAGTAACTTTTGCAGCATGTTCCAGATTTAATTAGTCCAGTGGAACATCAGCAATTTTATAATACCACTCCCAACATCCTCCCCACAGACACAATAAAGTTGTAAAACCATGACTTCTTAAATATTAAGTATAAGGGTAGCAGTTGTGAGAAGAGAAATGCAGAAAGGGCAAATTAAATCTCCTGGCCCCTGCTGAGTTGCTGGGCTTTGTGTCCACATTTACAGTTAGAAAAGACCACCCCATCCCGAATGTCATGTGCTAGATACAAGTTGAAGCCAAGACAAGGTTTGTCAAGACCCTAAAATGAGGAAAACCTTGTAGTGTGAAGTTAAACAAAAATGCAAAGAAAAGGTTTATGGGATGCTCTGATCTTATTATCTTCTGGGTGCTCAGAGACATGGGTGGGGTGTGAAGAGGGAGAGATCACACCGAAATATTTAAGGGCTACTGATTGAAGGGAGCATGTCTTATCTGCCTAACATAAAGTAATACAATCAAAAGGAAGAGTCTACTGCAAAGCCATCAAGTATTTTCTGCACAATTAAACTGGCTTATCTTTCAAATCTTTCCAACAGATGCCAAGGTAGAAACTAATAGGCTTTAGGCAGCATGATGCACCTAAGTTACTTACTCTTCCAATTTCTGCTGTCCATGAAACAACGATTGTGTTTGGTACCGTCGTAGACAACCTGACGAGTGAGGTAATGTTGATTGGTCGGCTGGGTCGCTTTGGTTCAACACCATTTTTGGTTGGTGGAAGATAGCCCTAGAAATCAAAATATTTAATCCCTCAGCAAGAAACAGATTCAATACCGCTTTTGCCACCTTCCCCTCTCACCACAACCCTGCCCCGATAAAAGCTGGGTCTCACCTGACCTGCGCTCCCTCTTCAGTTTAAGGAGAGAGAGATATAAGACAATAAAAGCTGATTTCTGACAGACAAACCCTAATAATGCTATCCAAATGTATATATCCAAATAGCACTTTACTTACTGGAAGGCTGCATGGTTTCCCATTTACTTTCACACACAAATTGGGTGGGAAGTGATCTTCTTGTGGACAACTGGTTTCTGATAAGCAAAACCTAAAAGCAAAGAATTCCCATCATATTTCATTTCTGAAGTGATTTAAATACCATCTCTTTCTTGAAGGAACATCTTTTCCTCTGAGTTATGAAAGCGTAACAGATCTTGCTAACACAGCCCTCAGATTAGCTGTAGAGATCATTAAACAGGAAAGCCCCCAGAAATTACAGGTTTGGATTAAAATGGTTGTAGGTTCCTCCTCAGATTTCTTGAATTCCTCAGACTGACTCATTCAGATCTGCAGGTTCCTGTTACACGAGACAGATCATCCCAATTTCTTTCCTACCAGCTCTCCAACCTGACCTCTTGATAAAAGCCCAGTCTCTTCAACTCCCCTCCTCCAGTTTCAGTAAAGCAGGCAGCTGTTCAGCCACAGCATCAGATGTTATCCTCATGCCTATGTCAAGCCTCCTACAAAAGTTCAGGCAGTTTTATTTATTTACTTAAGTTCAGGCTTATTTGCTGCTGAAACTAAAGTAAGACACACCCTTCCTTGTCCTACCAAATGTGTGTATGCCAAGATCATTCAAAGGACCAAAAAGAGCCTCTCAACTCCACTGGATTTCTTCCAGGGGACCTGTCCCCATCCATGCAAATGTACCATCAGATCAGGGTATGGCTACTGCACACAGCTAACAGGCTGCTGCTCTCAAAGAGGGGGAGCTACCTTCTGTCCCTCTGTTCCCTCATGTCCTCCTCATTGCTTTGTCCATCTCACCCCACACCCAGCCAACCCAACTTGCTGATCAGCAGAAGGTATCCCAACAAGCAAGACTCAAAAGCAGTTGCTTTTTGACTGGCAAGTTACAGCTCACCATGCAGGCATGACAGCGGGATGAAAGGCAAGACATATGTTTTTTGACAGGAGCAAAATCCAAGTCAGCTGTGCTCACAGTCCTCTATGGGATACATAGGATTTCACCAACTTACATTTGTCAAAGCCTCTAAAATAACCTACAGGTTAAGCCCAAATAATCTACCATGTATGTTATCTATAGGCTCCATGCAGTGTTCTGACATGCCAGGTATCAGGCCACCAGCAACTTTAGGAAAACTGCATGTAACAGGGACAAGTAGCTAAGTCTGCCCTTTTCAAAGCAGCCAACAGGAATCTTTCCTCAGGAAAACAACAGGATGAGACTCTCCTCCATAAAGGAAAGCCTAACCTGCTGGGTAGCAGAGATGTGATATACTATGGAAAACAACAGCATCAAGGACAGGTGACGCAAACACGTACCTTAGCTGGACCTGTACTGTGAAGTCACATTTGGTCCCAGAAATATCCCTAGAAATAGCAGAACACAGGTTAAAACATACTGTTTACACACAGGTTCATCAATACTTTCTCCAAATTTGCTCTAAGTTCAATGAATTTAAACCACACTTTCTGGTATATACACTGCATATCACTCTTCCCTTCTGGTCAGTCAAAGCACCAGTCTCAATACATGCTAAAAGGTACATTTTCTATTTGTCAATCAATCAATTGCATTCTCACCTGAGCTCTGTAATTTCTTTTTGCTTTGTAGAATATAAGGAAAACTCTGATGGGTCATCATGAAGTACCATCTTTACAGTGAATAAACACAGAACTTGATAAAGGATCTGACAAAGGGTTGCACGAAAGAGAGTTATGTATTTCTACAGCACTTAGTGCAAGAGAAACCTGCCCACTAGTCACTGGACAGTGGTGCTATTTCATTCCCTCTTCCTCATCCTTTTACTCTCCATCAGCTTACATATAAAGGAGAAAAGAATTCCCCAGAAGAGGGAATCTACACACACACACCTGTGTTCTTCAAGATCCCATTTCAAAATGAAAGACAGGATAACCTAGTTCCTTGGCTTATCTCTTTCTATTTAAATGCCATACTACTGATCAGACTCACATTGAACTGCTGATTTGCTGCACTTGCTGTGGTGTCAGTGCAAACGCAAAGCAGGTTTCTCGGAAGCGCTGGCTGTTATCTGAGGCTGGAAGGAAACAAGAGATCATCACTTTAATAACACCAAATGGAGAATAATTAACAGAACATCTCCCTTCATTCAAGGGTCTACATATACACACACAGAGTTTATAGCAAGCCCAACAGTACAACACACATCTGTTTCTATGAAGAGTTTTAGAGCCAACAAGAAAGTTGCCATTTCAACCCTCCTGTAAATAAAAATAAACAAACTCTATATGCATATAAAGCAGGCATTAAACAAAGTGATACAGACAACAGCAAAGCTGAGACAGATCAGCTCAAGGTTTTCTATCAGTCATGGTAACTTAACACTAAATGTTCTTGGAGATCAGATTAAAATACCCTTAGGAATTCTCATCAATCATTTTTTTATTTCCTTTAATACAAGACATCTACCTGTGAAACCAGAGAGTGACTGAGAAGTGCAACACATGGAGTTAAATGCACCAAATACTGAACATGCAAACAACTCATGAGATACACAAGCATGAAATCTGGTTTTTGAGTTCTTCAGCTCTGTGCCACAGTGCTCCATAGCACACCAAGCACCTGCTGAAAACCAAAGTAATGTTAGATAGTGCTGGTATCTAAATCACGTCCCTTCCCCAGGGCTGCGGGCACCACTGCAGTACACAACCACACACACAGTCGCAATGAAAACGGCTTTTCTGAAAAACAGAATTACATTTAAAGGAAGAAGCATCCCCCCAGACAGCAGCCCAACACACTCATCAACACACGTAGTAAAGCTGCGAGAAGCTTGCCATTCCATTTCATTATCCCCAATAATGTTATAAGGTTATGAATAACTATATTGTGTATTAAACACTGGGTAAATTCATCATTTTTTGTTTTACTATAATCCACTTCCTGACTCATCCCTGAGTGACAGATGAGTGACTACTTCGGGGTGATACTTCAGAGACTTTGATAAAAACAGCCTGTGGTAGGTTGGAACCAACAATAGAAAAGACATTGCTGCTGTTAATATTTATATAAAGTCAATTTCACCAAATTACATTTATTTCTTTCTCGTTTGACAACGCTGCAAGGTCTGTACGTTTTATTACATTATATGTGACAACCACACGCAGTTCATTATCAGTTGCTCAAAAGCCAGATGAATAGATAATATAGACCAAACTGCAACCTCTGTGAAAAACCTATCAAAGATAGATCTTTTTAAAAGCATTCAGTTATATAAATGTTTGTATTTTATATGCATTTATTTATTCTTTTCTGAAATAAGAAGCTGTACTGTAATGTCCAAAGCAGCATCCGGGCTGAGGCACAGCCTTGTGTTACTGTTCAGATGCTCATGCTTACAGTACCCTGCTTCTATTTTCACTTTAATACATTTTCAACTACACTTCTTCAAGTGAGAACCACACTGAGCCTCAGACAACTGCCACTTGTGGTATCAAAGTACAGGGATTTGCAGAAAATATAAGCACAATGTATACAATTAACAATGAAAATTCATAACAATATTTGGTCTTCAATACCATTTTGTACCTAGTTTTAGTTATGAATGGAAGGATCAGAACTATGTACTGTACTCAACAAAAGAACTTGCAAAGTCAATGCACTGCAGACCAGAGAACTAAATGAATTCAAGTTATTCTTTCAGATTTTACAGGGTTAAATGTGGCCTTATTCTGTTGGGTTTATTCTCCTCCCATGTATTGTTCCTTTACCCTGGAAACTGTCAGCTTTGGCTTTATTAGAAACGTTCTGGAAGGTCTTTGTGAACTTTCATTGTGAACTCCCAACACCTTTAATTAAAGGACAAAGTTGCTGAACGTTTAACTTTCATTTAAAACAATTAACTAAAGATGCTAAACAACACTTACCAAAAAAAAAAAGGCCTAGGCCCACGTTTCCCAAGCAATCTTTTCCCTGCTTTTCCCAAGCAATCTTTCAAGTGCTCATCTTTTTGCTTGCTTTGCTTTCACAGCATCCTCAAATTGAAAGAATGAAGCATGTGATACAGGCAACAAACAGAAGGAACTGAAAGTCACTGCATAGCAGGAAAACTATGGCATAGGGAAACACAGTGGGATGACTAGCACGACTGGAGTTTTCCTCTATTTGTTACTGGCTGGTATTAATGCCAGATGTATTTTTGTCACACAGTGATGTGTGATCTTGAAAAGTGGAGGTCTAACTTCTATGTTCAGTTTCATCATACTCTTGCATGATTTACACATTACAATGGCAGAAAATTTGGAAGTACATTCTTCAGGGCTGACATGGGAGCTTTGCAATTCCTGTTTTCTTCAGGAGCTGTGGTTGTAGCACATCTATAACGCAGTAAATAGCCTCTGCTTGAATCAAAATCATCACAAAAGAAATAGCCACTTCAAACTCATAGCCATTAAAATACCGGAGAAACACTGGTAAGCATTACCAGTATCTGCACTGTGCACATGGAAGTTAACGAAGTTACTCTTAACTATAATCCAACTAAAATGAAGAAGGTGAGGAGAAAGGTGTTGGAGTTGGGGGAGGCTGGTTGGCTTTAACACTATCAGTTTAGACTACGAACAAAAAGGCTCCCAACATTTCCTCTTCTGCTGGCTACTAACTTCATAGAATCCCAGACTGGTTTGTGTTGGAAGGGACCTTAAAGCCCATCCAGCTCCAACCCCATGCCAGGGTTGGCAGGGACACCTTTACTAGAGCAGGTTGTTTCAAGCCCCATCCAACCTGGCCTTGAGCACTGCCAGGGATGGGGCAGCCACAGCTTCTTTGGGCATTCTGTGCCAGTGCCTCAGCACTCTCACAGGGAAGAGCTTCTTCCTAATGTCTAATCCAAATCTATCCTCTTCCAGTTTAAGCCATTTCCCCTTGTACAATCATTACATGCCCTTGTAAAGAGCCACTCTTCAATACCCCTTCTCTTCATATGTACCCAATAACTGTAAGCCAAAGTCTATGAGCTGATAGATCAGTGGTCTTCAGTGATTGGAGATGTACTTCATCACACGCTGCTTGATGTTTTCTTTGCTGCAAACCAACATTAATATATACATGCCATGTTTCCAATACATTGCTTTTGTGTACAAGCAATCATTGTGATTACCACGGGAGCATGGCCAAACTGCAAAGAAGGAAGAAACAACTTGTTAATTAAGAAAAGATGATCCAAAAGCCAATCAAAATATTTCAAAACTCTTGACAGATCAAGAAGGAGAGACAGAGGCAGGCAGACAAGAAGCTACCTTACTCTACACTATGGTCAGGCTCTTCAACTAGCTTTAGGATACAGCTCCAACACCTTGGATGTGTAACTATCAACTGGACAAAGCAAATTTAACCACCAGTTGCCCTCTTCAGTGTGTGCTACCACATGTAAATCTAGCCTTTAGGAAGAGGCACATTTCAGACCATTATAAAGATATAATTTTAATCTTTACATTCAGCATGATATGAAGAACTGGCAAGAACAAACTATGCAAACAACAAACAGAACCAGTTTAACACAGGCACACACTAGGCTATCACATTGGAAAGCACAGTTAAGCTTTACAAGGGCTGTGGTGGTTAAAAGCATTACTTCCATTTTCCAGCGCTTGGCTGAATCCCATCATTGCCACTTTACCACCAACACACCGGGATAACTTCCCACCACCTGCGGCAGGGCAACCAATCCATAGCAGTGTTAGCAGCCAGGTGGCTGAACAGTAGGGAGGGCAGAATACACGTCCCATTACAAAGGCATGGGAAGTTAATCCAGTTAAATAGGGCAAGGGAAAGTCAACAGCATCATAAAGACTCTTGCCACACTTGAAAACCAACTGCCTGCTGACTTTGCTGCCTCACATGCTAAAACCAAGGCTGTGAAGGTATTTGTTCTGGGGAGTATGAGGGACACAAAAGGGGCAGGTTAGGGAGGAAGACCTTGTTTGTGCCTCTGAGGCTTGCCTAGGAGGAAGGAGAAACACAGCAAACAAAGCCAAAAGCATCCTCTAGAAGGGAGATGAAATATGTTTCTTCTTTGTGGTTTTCTCTAATCTACTCCCATATGGTTTTGCTCAATCTTTTCATACCCGCATCTATTCTACTTAGATCTATATACCCTACAAACAATGCACAAGAATTTCAACAAAACACATGAAACAGAGCTAACACAGCAGCTTCACTATTAAACTATAAAGCTTATCTATGACTATACAAACTCCTCTACTTCCAGGGACTTCAGACTTCTTAAGGAAGAGACACTGGAAATCTGGAATTTGACAGTGTAGAAAAGCTAACAGATTTCTATTAGTTCATCTGCTGTATCTGCTGTGTTTAACACCACTGAACAGATCCTGGCAAGTCAAGCACATCATCTCCTCTCAAAGTTCTGGAGGATGATTAAAACCAGAAACACACAAATATAGAGTTTTCTACAAGCAAATCATTTTGATGGCAACCAACGCCCTGCAAACAACTATTATTATTTAACAAAAGGAAGGCAAAAATAGATCTGCAGTTGAAAACTGTGTAGATTAAAATAGACTTTCTAATCTAATAAAGCTGGAATCCAGCCAGGAGAACAGAGTTAATATGAATATTCTTAAAATTGCCAGGAATGGGTTTGGGGGGTTGGGTTTGGGGCTTTTTTGTAACTATGAATTATTAAGTTTTATAACCTGTTCTTCAGCACTCTGCAAGCGGTATAGAGTCGGAGGGTTAGTCAGGACTGGTGCACAGGCCATGTCTCCTTTGCAACCTCTAAAAGGAGGTACAGTGCACCAATGTCTAATGGACTTTTTTCATTTACATATAAAGAACCCAGAGGTAGTCACTGAAGAATAAATGCCACGACTCACAAGCATCATTTTACCTGGCTGCTAAAAACCTGCCTGCATAATTCAGAAATCTGAAAGGGCAGGTTTTGAAAGTATAATAAAAAGCTTTTCAAGCAGACCTGGGTAATAAAATGCATGTCAACAAGGAGAGTTTTAGACAAGACGCATAAAATCCACTTCTCATCTTACCAGAATCACACTGGTTTTGAGGGGGTGCTGAAAGGGGGTGGGCAGAGGGGAGTATTTGCTACTTCTTCATTCATCCAGCTTAAATCCAGGAAGGGTAATGAACAAAATCCGTATTTCCTTGTAAACATGTACATACACTCAGTAAGGACCAATACAAGCTCAAGTCTGTTGTCTCTGCAGGTCCCCAGTGTTAGCATAACACAGTTTAAAAAGCCTAAAATGCCGCAGAAACATTACAGAGCAGTTTCTTCCTCACAGCTATTTTTTCTTACCAATTCGCTATCACCACAGTTTCCTGCATTATTCCATGCTTACCTCACTCAAGCAATGATCCAAACAGCATATGGGATTGGTATACATTAAGTGAGAGTGACCCAATTATGCAGTGCTGGTTGTATATTTTGTTAAGACATTGCACATGAGTAATGAGTTTTCCAAATTTCAGCAAAACCTATTTTAATACATGACAGTAGCACTCACAGGACTAAAACACTTAAAATTCTATATGAATGGGCAATATGAATTCTATACATGAGTGTATATATAGACAATGAATATATTACTTATATAAGTAATAATGATGCATAAAAAATCCCACCATTTCCTACCAATTTTCTTCTTTATTTTGGAAAACCCTACAGAGCTGGAGTGAAAAAAAGAGCCCAGCTTGAGTGGCTGCATTTTCTACAGCTCTAAAAATATTCTGTTCCACCTCACCAGTACCCAGGGCTAAAAATAGCCACACAATCTTTCTGCGGTAAAATACCTCTTGCTGCCTTGAGAAAAAGCCACTCTCTAAAGTTTCCATTCAACAACAGATACCTTCAAATCTTTAATGAAGCTGATGGTATCGCATTGTTAAGGTGGTGATGCTTCCAAATGCAACTGCAGCTGACCATCATCCTGCCAATACACAATATAATCTTCTCCATCTATCATCACCAAGTGCAGCTTATTAAAGAGGGAAGGGAATGAATTACCTTCTAATACAGAAAGATACTTGGACTAAAATTAAACTTGCACTTTACACAGCAGTAATTACCTAAGTTCAGGCCATGAGAAAAGCTATCATTGAACTGGCCTATTACTAATGATTTCCAATAATAGCATGTTTATTTCCGAAGGCAAAAATAGTTATGTTAAGTAAGAGTATCAGGGCTATAGCAGATTTTTGCTCCATGCTGTAAGATAAACAGGAGATGACGAACTGGTTCTTCACTAACCTAATACAGAACATAATTTGGTAAGTCAAACTGGTCAAAAATTAGCCAGAAAAACATAAGCACTGTAGAAGTTGTCAGACCAACACATCAATAACTCTGCTTATCTTCCCCAGATAGGTAAGATACCTCACGTTGCTGCAGCACAGACATTCAGCTTTTTCTGTTAAAAAACAGAAGGCATTGTATCAATTTATGTTCAGTGCTCTTTCAAATAGCACTGCTGAAAATTTACCACATTGCCTCCAAGCTAGACCAAAATTACTGCATTTAAATTAAGGCACAGAAAACATTTACCTTTTGAAAAGGTAAAACTCAGTCAGGCTTTGTTGTTTGATGTTCAATGACGTTCAAATGTGGCAGAAGCCAGGAAATCCATAACACAATAATACACACATCTAGCTCCTCATAATATAGTTTGTTCAAAACCTCTTGTATCAATTCTGAACAAGGTTAATTTATACAACCGCTTTTGGAGGTGAGATCAACTGCCTGTGTCCAGCATGTTGTAACACCTCTATAGAAGCAGACACCAAGCAGCGAGATGGGGGGGAAATGAGAGGATATACCGTAACGGGGGATCTAAACACCTCCGGATGCATCATTAGCCCTTTTAAAGCCACTAGAACTTACGAAGTTCCTGGGTAACGCATGTATTTATAAATAAACACTTCCTTTCCATTAACCACAACCTCTGAGCACCAAGCTCCTGCCATCTTCAGGAATCAAGCAGTGGTACCTTTGAAATGACTACCCACCATCCCCCAAATGGCCTGCTACCCATTAAATACACTC
This sequence comes from Agapornis roseicollis, assembly GCA_002631895.1. NCBI lineage: Eukaryota > Metazoa > Chordata > Aves > Psittaciformes > Psittacidae > Agapornis > Agapornis roseicollis. Next base: position 62,260 of record NDXB01010845.1, on the reverse strand, counting down.
GTAGTGTGCAGTACCAGGTTCCTGGAAGACAGGAAAAGCTTCTTGCTGAAGGCCAGAGCAACATCAGAACAGGCCGAAGCTGGACTCTGCACTCTGACCAGCTCCATGCCCAACATCTAAGAGCAGGGCCTGCAGAAGCAGTGGGCTTCAGGAGCTCAGTGGCACCCAGCTCATGTCCAGCACCCGTTTGCTGTGACACCTCGGCCATTTCACTTCATTTCAACTATTTATCACAATGGATATTGCATGACCTTTAACATTTCAAAACACTTCAAAACTACTTGAAAGGGAGCTCTGTAGTAAATACACAAATCATTCTTTTCCTTGTCAGCAATGATCAGCTCTCAGCCCACTTCCATGGGTTACAACTTCACTATGCTCACAGTGCATCACTGCAGAGTGACAGTGCCACATTCTTCACCTTAAAAGAGATGAAAAATGGACCTCAGGTTCTGGTCAGTGTGCTTCATCTGTCACTTGATATCTTTTTTAGGTTCCGCTCAACTTCAGTGTTACAGTTAACGCTCAGAAGGAACAAGCAGAGCTAAACTGGGGGTGGGAAAGGCTTGAAGAAAAGAGACGTGAAGGAGCTTATTTGAAATAGTGCCTAAATATATATATATGAAAATGGCCTGGATATACTCCAAGGGCTACAATTAATGCATAAATATTACATATTTTATAACTGTCTATAATCTGCTGTATAAACAGAATAGATCAGCTGGAAACTGTGCAATTGGACAGACATTTAGGTTTGGATTACTGTTTTTGATCAGTCATGTGTAAGAGCATTTCTGAGCAATGAGGGCTTCTGAAGACCTTCAGTAAGCATTAAGAGACAATTTCATGCTGACCTTCCACACAAGAACATGCTGTCCTCCCAATCCACCTCTGAGAATACACCCACGTACTCCAGCACATCTGTTCCACCATTTTACCAGAGGGAAGGCGCACCACTGGATTCTCCGTACTCAAGTCACTTCATCTCTTTAGGCACCTAAATATGTGTCTCAGAACTTAACTGCTGCCATTCAGGACTGAACATTGTAGCTTCTCTTCCTAAGAGAACTGGCAGCAGTTAAACGCTTTGCATGAGTGGCACTAAAAGCTGGCACTGCCACATCCCTACACAGGGTCTCTGCTTCTAGCATGTTTTTGTTCTCAACAAGAAAGTATCAACTTTCATAATGCTAACAGGAAGGGTGAAATATAAGTTTAAAGTTCATGGTTAGATAACAGTCCCAGAACTAGCACACCCCATATCATCTTTATCTAAAAGCCATCATAAAGGGAGATAAATGTATCTCTAAAAGACTGAGCTACTGAAGACTTCCAAGTTCCAGCAGCATTTCCAACAACTACTAAATGATCTCAACATCTTGATTGTAAAAACACACACTGCCATAGCAGAGCTTCCTCCCTCACACTACGTGGGCACCACTGCTAGGCCTCAAGCTCTCCAAGCACTCCACAGGGGACACCATGCCAAGCTCAGGTTGGTTCACTGATTATTACAGATTACTCACATGCTTTTGAGTCAACCACGTGGTCTGCTGTAATTCCTTATACTAAAATCTTTAATTAGAATCATAGAATACCCTGGGTTGGAAGGGACCCACTGAGCCCAACTGCTTATGAAATTATCAGTTATCAAAAAAGATGCCCTAATTTGATCATCCAAAGCAAAGTAGCTTCCTGGATCCATTCACATTAGAGCAGCGGTGTCTGAAAACATCCATATCCTGTAAGGTCCTGGAATTTGGGTGATCTCACTTCTACGCATGAGGAGATTGAGCAATCTGCTAAAGAAAGCAATAATAAATTATACTCCTCTCCTTGCAGCACAAGAGCTACCCAGTTGGTTAAAGCTCTCTCAAAAGAAACAGACTCTAGACTATGGAAAGATTCCCTATACATGAACTTGAGGCATACCACATGCAAATACAAGTTGAAGCCAAAACAAAGAAACTTAAGTGCACTGTAATTCTAGTTGAGCTGCAGCACATGAACAAGACAGAACTAATATTTCAGCTGCTTCTTGCACAATTAGAAGCTGTAGAGCCGGAAGTCAGAAAGCTCAAGCCCACATTGAGACTATAGTGTTTTGTTGAACTTCCTCCCCCAAAGTACATTTAGAGAAATAATAAACACAGCAGACAGTAAAAGCGTGACTTTCATCTAAACCATGGTACTGATTACACACAGCAACAGATCAGCTTGCTGATACAGGGGAGGGAGAAACACTTGCCAAACTAAACCTTTCTAGATTCCACCCTAGATTTCAAAGTGAATTGTTGAATTGTTCAGCAGCTGCACCTTGAACTACAGTCACCCTCAAGATTTTAGGAGGATCAGGAGCAAGAGCTGTCTTCAAGAAGGCAGCATGTCCAAGTAGCCACAATCAATCAGTCAAAAAGAGACTCTCAAGGTAAATGCAAGTCAGAAGCACAAACACTGGTTGTAAGCACTTCATTCTTGAGGGCGGGCACTGGATTTGAGGGCTGAAATTCTGCTTCCTGAAATCCTGTTAAGATTAAGAAATTAAACTAAAACCTAACCAGATCAATACAAGCATCAGAAGCTCCTTTCACCCGATGGAGCCAGTCTGGCAGCATGCTATCTGTAAAAGTAATTCTCTGCCTTCCCAAAACACCTGATGTTTGCTGCCTCCTTACCAGAAGCCTGAGACTTTGTCCTGGTTTTGGCTGGGACAGAGTTAAAAATCCCAATTTCCGTGGCTCAGATGCAAGTTTCAATGTTGCTTTCCATATCATTTAAGCCTGAAGCACAGCAAATAAATTCTATGATCATCTGCACGCTGTTTGGACAGCTTTTGGAAGAGCAGCATAGCCCACAGCCTCTTTAATAATCTTTTAAACCGAAAAGGTTAATTTCCCCTTACAGGTAAGTAAAGGCCCATAAACCAGTTAAAATGATTTCTGGAACAACTACACAGCTAAAGCAATTAGGAATGCCATGTGCTGTAACAAGAAGTATTTTTAACATGTTGTTGAACTTATGTCCCTTCCATCCTGATTTGGCAAAATTCTGGTACTCGTTACTCATCTCCTAGCAAGCACATTTCACCACACAAAAGATCTTATCTGTGTGGTAGAAGATACTCTTAGAAAATCAGCCCTATGCTTAAAAAGCAACCAAATAGCAGCATCTGTGCACAGAAGGCTGAAAATGGGGGAAAATTAGGTGAAACTGCAGCTTTGCTTGAGAAACTAACAACCAAAATTCTCCTGTTTAAAGTAGGTCTTTGTTAAAATCAAAAGAGGAGTCACAATAATAAGGCAACTTTCATATATTCCATCAAGGCCAATTGGATAGCTTTCTGCAAAACAAAGAGAGCCATCACGGAACCCTGGAATGGTTCGTGTTGGAAGGGACTTTAAAAATCATCCAGTTCCAATCTCCTGCCATGGCAGGGACACGTTGCACTAGATAGCTTGCTCCAAGCCCGTGTCCAACCTGGCCTTGAACACTGCCAGGGATGGGGCAGCCACAGCTTCTCTGGGCACCCTGTGCCAGTGCCTCAGCACCCTCACAGGGAAGAGCTTCTGCCTAAGAGCTCATCTCAGTCTCCCCTCAGGCAGGCTAAAGCCATTCCCCTTGGCTCAGATTTCTCACTAGCACTGCAAGAGCTCAGTGCAGACTCATCCACCAACATGGATTTTCAGGATACAGAGCTTTCCCAGCTGGCTTCTACACAAAAACATCCAATGAAGCTGCTTTCTAAATTTTGCAATGAGAATGACTAATAAAGTATGGATCAAATTCACTGTTCTACTGAACATGGATGGGTATCTCCTGTTTCAGATAAACAAACCCACTGACAGAGTCCTTGGGAGCAAAGAAAACTGTCACTCCCCAACAGCACAGCCGGCAGAACCACAATTGTCAGTATTAGCCACACGACCCTGCAAGAGCCTGCAGGAGCCCTGCACTCGAAAAAACACTCAGAAGGAAGCAAGAGACTCTATAATGTGAGCAGAGAAACAGCAGGAGAAGAGTTCCACCGCCAGCAGGACCCAGCTGCTATTTTCAGTTCTTCAAACAAGAGCAGGTTGAGGTAGCACAGGCTGCGTTTACGAGTTCAACTAGCTGGGCAAGTCTGCTCTTCTGCAAGCTTCCTACTCCCTGCTGCAAGTTGTACAGGCTTCTGTAAGACACAGAAAGTTGTACAAGTTAGCCAAGAGCCTTCTAACGTTCGCTTGTCACTCATGCTTCAGCCAGCCACGCTCAAATAAAGCTCCTCAGAGGCTGGTGGTGAGGCGGGCACAGATAGATACAGCACTGCACTTCTCCCTTGCCATGAATCCAGTGTGTTGGTTTTAATCACAGTTTAGAGCTCCATTCTGAGGAAGCAAGTTAAGAAGGTAACATCCATTTCCTCCTTTTGTTCTTGACATTAAAAATAAGAGTTAGCTGGTTTAATTTCCTTATCTGTTATTCACATTAGCTTGTGTACTACCCACCTACGTGAACTATCTGGGTACAGAACGCATATTCAAGTGCCCTGCAGTGCAACTCCCTTCCCTGAGGCTTTGTCAAATCATTGCTTTTCAAATTAATAACCTCTTCTTGACTGGATAGAAGACTACTGCAGCAAACCTTCCAAGCAATTCTAACCTTGACTTGGGAAGGACCAGGGAGAATAGCATCCAAAGATGTGCCACACAATGTCTATCAGGTCATCAGTCTGGTCCTGTGGTGGAGGGAAACAGTAAATTCAGACGTTTCTTATCCCTACTGCTTGAGGAATTTGATGGGAAAACGCAAGCAGGAGATGCTGAAATGCTGGCCAAGGAGAAGCTCTGAGAGTCTGTAATATGTATGTGCCATTTGAAAACAAAGCCAGGGAACACAGAAATTTGACATCTGAGGAAACAAACCCATAATGTTTGCAGCAGTGAAAAGGATGCCCAAACCACTTGGGGCACTTCTTCAACAAATCATTTAAAGCCTTGTTACTTAGAGTAACTGTTTAAGAGAAGAAAACTAACACAAGTCTGCTCCATACTTGCATTTGAACTGCATGCACCATTGCTCCCAGTTGTTTTGAAAGTGTACAAAGCTGCATATCACTGGTTATGAATGCAATAGGTTTTTTTCATTACCATATATGTATTTATTACTCTAAAATACCTTCATGACATTTACAGTTAGCAATTTTACAATCTGTAGCAACATTACTTTCCAAAACAAAAGGAAAACCAATCCATTCCACAAGGCCAAGTATAAGGTCCTGCACCTGGGTCAGGACAGCTTCCAGAACAAACACAGATGAACAGACAATTGATTAAGAGCAGCCCTGAGGAAGAGGACTTCGGGGTGTTGCTAGATGAGAAGTTAACTGTGACCCAGCTTCCGTGTGCAACTGAGCCTAGAACTACCCCACCCCGGTGTGCACCGGGGGCTGCACCCCCACACCACGAGCAACAGTTCAAGGAGGGGATTCTGCCCCTCTGCTGTGCTCTNACATGCCTGGATCATGCTGACAGCATTTCGAAGGGAGTCACTGTAGGAGGCACATGGGTAACTGTTGCCGACGACTTCAGCACTGCTGCAGGTACCCAGAGAGAGTAAAAGAAGCCATCAAAGGGTGCATGAACAGCAGGAAGAAGGAGGGGATTCTGCCCCTCTGCTGTGCTCTGGGGAGACCCCCCCTGCAGCCCTGATCCAGCTCTGGGGCTGCAGCACAAGGGGGACCTGGAGCTGTTGGAGGGAGGCCAGAGGAGGCCATGGAGCTGCTGCGAGGGCTGGAGCAGCTCTGCTCTGGAGCCAGGCTGAGAGAGCTGGGCTGGGACAGCCTGGAGAAGGCTTCTGAAGGGGAGACCCTAGAGCAGCTCCAGTGCCTAAAGGGGCTGCAGGAAACCTGGGGAGGGGCTTGGGACAAGGGCCTGCAGTGACAGGCCAAGGAGAATGGTTTTAACCTGCCCGAGGGGAGACTGAGATGAGCTCTTAGGCACAAGTTCTTCCCTATGAGGCTGTCCCTGCCCATGGCAGGGGGCTGGAGCTGGATGAGCTTTAAGCTCCCTTTCAACCCCAACCATTCTAGGATTCTACATCTGCAGAAAGAAGTCACATGCTAAACAAAACCCACAAACACACCCCTAAATTATTTTAAAGCATAGAGATTGCTTAGAAAAGTATCTGGTTGGAGTCTGAACCACTTCCATTTTCTTACTCTGACACTCAGAGTCCACAAAGGGGGAAAAAATATCCTATTGATATAAACTCCTCAAGCAATAAAATATGACAGAGTGAATTATGATCTCTTCAATTTGGGGCTGGTTTGTTAGACATGGAACTGACAGCAAAGTGCTCTCATCCCATCTAGGAATAAATACATACCATAGTTCCTGCATTGGAATGTCTTATTGGAATTATAGCTTTAAGTATTTATAATGTAAAAGTGATGAAACACATACTGAGTACCTCATTATCCTCACAACCAGCATTGCCTGGAATGCTTACAGACCAATTAAGTTTTAGCTTAAAGCTAACCAGACCCAGTATAGCTCTTAAAAGAATACCTGAATCAGAAGATGAGATTATCAAAAACTAAAGTTTTACCCTCAATTTTTCAGTTGTAACAATACAAAACAGCATGTAAACAGCGCAACATGCTTCAGAAACCTGCAGGCCATCATCACCACACACATATCAGGCCTCCCACACCCTGGAGCTCTTCAGGCTGTGAGTGTAAAGTACCTGCTCATTTTTGTTTACAAGGGATTTCTCCTGCAAAGGACATTTTTTGCCACTCACCCACCATCTCCCTGGATCTACTCACAAAGCTTTTCCTCCCACCAGTTATTCTCACAGTGAAACCCTTCCAAGGTTTCAAAACAGCAGAAGGTTCCAACGTGCAAGCAGCCCCTTCAGAAACCAACAGGACGATTGTATTGAAGCTGGTTTTTAAGGGTATTAAAAGTTAACCACGTTGTTAAGTGCTGTGTGGAGTCAGTGCCAGAAAGAAATCACACATAGTTATAATAATGCTCTGTAAGCCACACAAGTGATTTAGACCTTAATACAAAAGACAGTTTAAAGAAAAGTAGCCACAAAGGCAAAAGAACCACAGGTCTTCCTGAACTCAGGAGACTGGGCTTTAATAGATCACAGCAAACACCCAGCCTGGCAGCTTCTTTCGCAGCACAAATGAGATGATTTTGTAGCCTTGATGGATTTGGGGTTATTTTTGTTTGGTTTTTCAATAATTAAACTGTATGGTTTGTAAGAACTCCTGAAAGCAGACAGGGTTTTACTGTTTTGGAGGGGTTGGCCTGTTTCTTGTCAAACTCACCCCTTCAACATAACGGATCTTTGAACCATATTTAGTGGCTCAGCTAAAGCAACTAATGAGTGTTACGTAAGATGTCTCTCCATGTAGAACAATCTGTTCCAAAAGTTACCAAAAATAGCAATTCTCTAAACACTGGTGTGATGCAATATTTAACCAGCTACTGCATTAGCAGCCAAATCCATCCATTACTAGTTAAAAAAATAAAGACAGCTTACTACAACATCTGCAACCTTACCTAGGCTGGTAGGTTTTATCAGCTCATCCAACAAGTCATAAAAAGGTAGCTTCTGAAGTTTTATGTCGGGGTGCACAGGGTGGAGCGCAGATGTGAGATGGGGGAGTTCCAGTTCATGTTTAGGTCCCAGAAGCGACACGGGAAGCAATGGTGAGGTGGCAGGGTGGCCATCGTAACTGAGCTGTGGAATGGTAGATGGAGACAAAGCTGCTGGCATGGAGCTTGAGTGGACACTGGGGATGGATAAGTCTGCAGGAGTCATGATTTTCTGAGGGAACCTTCGCCTATAGAGTTCTTTGATTTTCATTTGTACAGCAGGGCTGCAGCCAGCCTTTAGCAAATGCAGTGCTTTCGTGAGGAGTTCGTGTTTCCGTCCGTGCTTGTTCCTCCCCGCGTAACCCAGAAGTACTTGCAGCTCAGACACTCTAAGGCTCATAACCATTTGCTTAAAAGAAACAAAACAGGAAAAAAATTAGTATTCAAGTTACAGCATCTTAAACACTGACATTAGAAGGTAACTTAACCCCATCGAGCACACGGGTTTTAAAGGCATACTGCTCTTCCCCCACTGATAATGCGAAATATAATGCAAACCATACTTGTCCACAGATATATCTACTTAGAAAGTCTGTAATGAGTAACTTTTAAAGGGGTTTCCATTTGCCATACACAATTCAGGACAGGAGAAAAGGACAAGTTGCCAGTACACAAGAAAGCTTGTAAATGTAATTATTTTGTACTCCCTGTTCTGCTGGCATCTATAATATTAACAGGTTTTTCACATTGGCAATATCCAAGTCTCCAGTACTTGCAGCTAAAAGCTGTGCCAGTCCTTAACTCTGGAACATTATTTCACTGACAAGTCCTTCCCTCACTTTTAGCCATGCAGCATAACGAATCCACACAGGTTCAAAGGAAAGGAGATAAATGACTGATTTTAAAGGGTGAGAAATTACAATACAATTTGTGTGCAATCCCATATGATCATTACTGAGTTAAAGGAAGCTTCTTCCAATTCCACTTCCTCCTCACATCAGAGCTGCATATTTTGAACAGGGGAGTTGGGCTTTGCCTTCTATTAATTAGCTCTTCATTTACACTGTCTTTTACTGTCCCTCAGTATGGTCTAATGAACTAAGCTGGTCTGACTTGTCAACTGTTTCACCTCTTCAGGAACCAAGGAAAACACGAAGTAACCAAACCAGCAATGGCCTGTGCATAGTTAGGGCTTCCTCCCTGGTCCAGCTAGAGTCAAAAGGCAATTTATACACTTAATTTTTGCTTTAAAACTTTGTTCAGTGCTTGACAGCAGCTCGTTCACCATCACATGGTCTGTGACACCAGCTCAAGTGGTATTTCTGCAGAATCCTGGATTCTCAAGAAATCACTAGGATATACTTGATACTTGAGGTATATATTTGGGACCAAACCAGCTAACTCAGTATATCAGGGTTCTGCCACCACTGAAAGCTGAATAACCCAACTAGCACTTGCCTTTGCAAACAACCTTTCAAACAGAGTAAAAATGCCCCCATCCTCTCTAGTTCTCCAAACTGTGCAAAGTATTCACACACACATTACTCAAGTTATTTTCACATTCAGTTTTAAACCTGAAGTGCTAATCTTAGACAGTAAGCTATGCCCTAGCTTAGCTAAAGCCATCCCAAAGCCTTATCGATACCTCAAACCTCCAGCACCTGCAAGAGATCTTCCAGACACAGGTGTCCACAGGAGGTATTTCCCTATCCTGAAATAGGTCGTGTTATTTAAAAACCCTAAATCAGATGATTCATGTATTTAATGAGGTGTGCACAAGGCAGATTTAACTACATTTGCCACAAGATTTCTGCTCTGCTGAGCCACACCAAAAGAACTGAAGGATCTTGCTGCAAATCTCAGCTAAACCTTGCTGCAGACTAAAGCAAACACTTCGGATACAAGCAGGACTTCACTGGCATTTTATCCTCTGAATACCCAAGAACATACTTCACACTTTTAACCATGGGACTATCATGGAGCTACTAATAAGGACAGACAAGGTACTTTTGTCAGAAACAGAGATGTCTTAAAAGAACAAGGTATGTCAGTTAAGATCTGAAGCATTGACAGCTGAAAGGGAAGTGAAACAAACAGATCTGAAACATGGAAAAACACTATTTATATATTTATAATGCTTTACAAGCATTTCCTCAACAGAATGGGTAGTTACAGCCAAAGGGCTTAATGCCTGCTACCATCACCCCAAGAAGTCACTTCCTGAGCAGCCAGAACCTCTCAGAGCTTCACCCTGTTCTTGTTTTGTAATAAACTCCTAGGCCCAGCTTGCAAAAAACACTGATGAAGAAATCATCGAGCTAACAGAGGAGCTCCTGCTACAGGCTGGATTTTTTCTGGGATTTAAGGTAGAGATGACTTAGAAATAAGAATACAGAAAGCAGGGGCCATCCTGCAGCCAGGCTGACAAACCAAAACAAATACATTCCCCAGATCCTCCCACCCTTGTGCATTCCTTACAAAGAAGGACAGGAATGGATTCTATTTGCAATGTTTAGGGCATTAACAGATACATTGATTAAAAATGATGCAAAAGGCAGCACTAAAGGCTTGTGGGTTTATTACAGTTTCATACTTCATTGAGAAACCTTTCTTCTGCAAATATAGAGAGACAATGGCTTAAACCACACACACACACCCCCCAGACTCATCCGTAGGGCTTTGCCAGCAGATCGTGTCAATCAGTGGCTGGGGAAGCAGAGTCCAACAGGCAGCCCTGCTGGGAAAGTCTCTCCTGTCACTGCAACATGAACGTGAGAATTCCTCTCCCCTCCTCCACCACAGTTGTGTTTTATTTGAGGACACAGCCCCAGCTCCATTAGCAGCAGTGCCACTGCCTGAATGAGCACTGCCCAGGCTACCAGCCCTTGGCCTGGGTCACTCTGGTACCCTAATCTTAGAACAGGCAGGGTAATTATAGCAGGAAATAAATCAAGTGCTGTCAAGCCCACAGAGTAAATACAGTAAAAACCTGCAATTTGTGATTTTTTTGCCCTGTCATATCTCACCTCATCACAATTCACACCACACCACACCCCACCACACCACACCCCCCCCATCACTGGTTTAGGTACAGCAGCAAAGCTGAAGGGCAAAGACACAAAGCGTTTTGCTTCAGGAAGCCTTGGGGTTCTTCCCCTGTTGCCTGAAGTAGAGCAGTAAAAAGATCACTCACAGCAGCACAGCTGCATCTGCAACAAGCTACACAACTCACCACAAAGAACCTGTTTCCCAACAACAGCAAATATCCACAATGCAAGTAACTGCCCCTGTCTCTGGCTGTTTATCAGAATTGACAAAATATGTGGGTTTTGCTTTCCTAACGCAAAAGAAAGTAACAAAAACACAACCAAAAAAGCCCAATCAAATAAAAATACCAGGATATATACAGCTACCATGGGCAGAATGAAGAATAGCTTGCAAACTGCAATTACAGACAACTAGGTGCATGAGAAATTGATGCTATTTGGCTAGGAAAATGTTGAGGTACTGGCTACTTGGCTGTGAGAAATGATGCAAGCCAGTTCCAGACACAGCAAATCCTAGTATCAACCACTGGGTGTTCTGTTGATGATGTGCATTTTGGTACCTGTCATATCTAGGCAATATCTAAAATTCAAAGAAGAGGGTAAGGACAGTAGGAAACCTGTATGAACAAGCGTTACAGAAACTCAACTTATCTCAGTGTCGCAGAGAGCATCTCTATTTTGACGCACTGTAAAGGCCTTTTCAGAGCAGGTAACTCATCTATAAACATCCACCTGACATTTCCTGCTCGACAGCACAAAACCAACCCATGCTCCTCCGCAGAACCAGCATTAGTCACTGGGATTACCAGGCTCATTATATATCTTCCCCCTGCAGCCCACGTCCCCTTATCCAAGGCCTGTGACCACAGCCCATGCTCCCCAAAGGAAGTCACCCTATCACATATGTCAGGTCCACAGAAGCAAAGAGCCTAGTTTATTTTCCCACCTCCCAGTTGCTTGCTTCCAAATCTGTGCATGTTCTCTCTTGCCAGACTGTGTGAATGCACCCATGTGATGCAGCTCATGCTACAGCCACAGGAGCATCCCCCCATTTCTGTGTGTTGAGGAAACAGCCTCAAGCCATTCATCTGGCAACAAGGATTATTTCCTGCTCCACTCCTCCTTCAGATAACCTATAAGGTTTGGAAGAAAACAGCTTATGGATGCAAAAGTAATCCATGGGTGGCATCCTACATCATTCACCTTCACTTCACTCCATGGCTATCCACAGGAAAGGACGTTCTACATACAGCACACTCTCAAAAAAGTTGGTACACTGGTTTTAAAGCTAACAGCCATGAAAAGTGAAGTCCCCCAAACCAAAAACTGCATGTAGACACTTAAGAGGCAAGGACGAACAAGGGAGTTCTCCTGCACATCCACTAAAGGACTATTAAATAAAAAGCATCAGGCTGCAACATCAATTAATGCTTTGCAGCTCCTGACTCACAGAGTTCTCTCAATAACCAAGCATGTTTGGCTGGAGAAATGTGTCTGTGCCACACAACAGAACTATGGTGATTTGGGAATGTAGCTTTGACATTCATAGTAAATACTTCACCAGGAACCTCCACTTCTAACAGAGCAGCCAACATGGAAGTCATTTACTTCCATTTCTCCCTGCAAAGAAAACAGCCAAGATAAAACTTCACTTAAAAAGAACAGTTTTCCACACAAGCCCACTTACTGCTCCCACCAAGGAAAGCCGCTCAGGGTAGGCAGCTTCCTGGCTAGTGAAGTCCAGTTCTTAGCCCAGGTTAACAGGTCCAACCAAAGAAAATTGCTTCCAAGAACCAGACCTTGTCTCACTGATCTATGAAAGCTGGGAATTAAGTTTAAACATATACAGAATCTATATGTTAGTGCCTCTGGATAAGAAATCCCATTGATAACCCAGCATGGCCTCACTGGCACGTGATTCAGAGAAGTGTGACTAAAGAGACAAGCAGACTCAGGCAGAAAACATTCTTTCTAGACTGGGAAGTACACAGGGGCTAAAACACTGGTTTGAAATGCAGGAAGATGAGCTGTAAGTCCCACTGCTCAAGAAGGGCACAGATACAGGTTAGCTGCTGAGATCTAGCATCACACATGGTGAGCTTTCTCCCTTCTTCCCAGTTTTTGAAGGGAGGGACTTGCCCAAGAGGTAAAAACCAGGCAGAAGCCAGCAACAGACTGCAGGGTCCATAGGAAAGCATGATGGATAACACTGGAAATTTATCACTATTAATACCAGCACACAAGGTTCTGTCTTCAAGCACCTTCATCCACCAGCAGCAGCACTAATAGTCCCAACAATATGATGAATGCTTTCTAGAAAGAGGATTTCCACATCCCAGTAATCAACCCTGGGATCTATCTGGAGAATTCAACAAGTTCTTTCCAGGTGTTTATGGTAACTAGAAGCTGTGAATAAGTTCCACAACATCCAAAAGATTTGTCAGTGGAACAAGAAGCTTTTGGCTAGGTACCACACCACATCTTTGTGTCTAAAGCTGTACAACAGGTCCTCCACAATTCCATAAACATTAACATGGAAGGGGGGTTGGAACTAGGTGATCTTAAGGTCCTTCCCAACCCTAACTATTCTATGATTCTAAGTTAAAGAGGAAAAAGATAAAAAAGCACCTCAAACACCAGCCAAAGATGGAAGGAGACAGTAGAGGGGGAAAAAAAAGAAATGAAAAAAGAGATTCCAAATGGGAGGACACCCATTTATAGCCAGTGATCTGGGGCAGTGCCAGTAAGTTTCTTGTGTTACATAGTGATTAGCAATAGTTTACTTCAAATTAGGCACTGTTACTACAGAAGAGGGCAATCACTGCAACAAGTCACTTCAAAGGGTAGGACAGAAAACTGACTGCACCATGTACTCCTTGGAAAGCTACAGAGGGGCCTCCACTCTGACACCCTGCTCAGCACCTCAGCCCCAGCACCCAAGGGATCAGGTCTGGCTGCAGTCTGCATTCACAGCATGGGCACAGTCAAAGCTATAAGGCTGTTTTCAAGGACAACACAAACAGGTATTTGCCCCTTATGCAAGAAGGAAACAACTATTCAAGGAGTTCCATAATGTACTTCCAAAAGGCATTTTTAAAAAACAACAACAACTAAAATCAAATCAAAATTGTTCTTTTTCTCTAATAAAAGCAACTAGGAAGCATTAGATTAGTATGGAAATGGGTTTGAATTAATCTCAGTACAGCTCCAACACCCAGCTGTAAAAACAGAGTTCTTGCATGCTATGAACAGCCTCTTTAACCCCCGATATAAATCTTCTGGAGAGGAAAGCTATACCTGAGCTGCACAAGCTTTCTACAGCTACACAGACTAAACTCTGGGGCTCTTTAGACATTTAAGATTTGTGAAAATGGGAAACCATGACGGTACAAATATTCCCATCTTTTACGAAGGCACATTCCTTAGTCCTAAATTCTATCTGCAAGCCTCACATGAGGAAGCTCTCAAGGCTAAGCTATAAAAACTGGAACCAGCCTCCTGAAAACCCGCAGGAGGGAGTGAAAGGCCCAATTCATGGAAGCTCCAGTGCCCCAATGACAGGCTGTAACTTCCTGCATTTGTCTCCTGCAACCAAAACACTCAAAGGTTGAAGTCACCATAATTCAAACGGGGGGGGGGAGAGGGGGGAAGGCAAAAGCACAGAACAACAGTCATAAATACACAGCACACTACAACCTTTAAGGGGGTTATTGGTTCTCATAATGAAAAACTCATCTGACTCCTGGGGCGGTACGTACCGTGGTTTGCCAAGTAGGGCAGCACAAAAAGAATAGGTACAAAACAATGGCAGGTACAGGTGTTATCTGCCTTGTTATACACACAAGGCAATATTTCTTAATCAAAGAAATCCTCTATTTACACAGTATATCAGTGCTCATAAAGAACATGCTGCAACTGTAGGACCGAATCTATGCATTCGTCCAGCTGGCAATAAAAATGGGTTTAAAATGTGTCATCAAAATGATGGCCATAAATTGTAAATGCCAAAAATAGCCTGGTCTGCTCTTGGTATCATCATGGATATGAGCTTCTTTAAGGTCAAACGCTGTAGTCATGATTTTCATCAGGGAACATATTTCTCCATGCTAGTAGAGATACTACACTATAGAGCTGAAGTAATCAGGTGTTACTTACTTTAGCATGCACACAAACAATATATTTCCTTGCAAATGATATGGTTGTGTATCTGTTAATAGGAATATTACGACCCTTGAACCAACCTACCTGAATGATGAAACTCAGATTCACATGCCTGCTAACACCAGGAATCTCTGGTGATGAAGAGATCACCTAAGAAGTGTAGTAGTGTTCAGTCTGTAGGGCTTCTGGACAGGAGGTCCTGCAGTTTCCTATCACCATCCTTCCATATTCAGCTCATGTAACAGCTCACCAAGTATACTATAACCACTTAACTTTTAATTCCATACATTAACAAGAATAAGGAGCATATTTCGTATGTGCTCTTGGCTTGCTTGTATCTGTTGTGCTGGGAAAAGTTGACTACTCTTAAATTTACTATGTTTTAGTAAGGTTGGAGCAATGCTGCTTCATACATGAACACTAATTAAGGTCTCCCTCCAGCCCACAGTTCAGAGACCTCCATCTAACCCTGCACCAGTGACACTATCAAGTTCTTAGATACGCCTGTTGCTTACTGGAGACAAGAAAACCACAGTGATAAGTAACACAATCAACTGAAGAGTGAGAGTATATTGCAAAAGAAAACAGTGAGACAGCTCTAGCCCCACTGAACCGCCTGCTAGGAACAACAGGCAGAGGTTGGAATGTTTAATATGATCCTCATGTGTTAAAAATTGTCTTACACTTTTTACAGATGCCTGTAGTATTTTGCTATGCTATCATATATGTGCAATATCTTCAAGTTAAAAGCTCTGACAACCTGGCAAGTCAGCACAGGCAATTGCCCTTCTAGACCCCCTTTTCTGATGGGTTATTTCCTCCGGAAGAGAGGCTGAGCAGAACAGACTGTGTGCCCACGTACCCAAATGCCACTCCAGTGCCTGAACACTGAAATCACTGTGGGATCTGCTGGGTTTTCATATGATGGCTTGCCAACCACACTGCATCCTGCCCTGCCTCCCACTGCACAGCACCACTGCCACAGCTGGTGGGGAGGGCAGCTGGGGTAGGGACTTGCTTAAACTGCACAAGATACGCTTGTTGGGAGAAAAGTCTGCCAAGCCTTTAGTCATGTCTAAACTGTGTTTGATTTAAAGCAAGTCACATTTTATCTTAATCCGTAACGAAAGTTTTACCATTGTCAGGAGATTTTATTCACTAGGTGAGCTATATTATTACTTCTGGTATTAAATAAGGTTGCTGACACAGTAGTAATCTTCATTTCAGTTCTTGGAGTCTCTAGGTTTTTTTTCAACCACACTCAAACTTAATTCTCCCTGATGTATTTATCTGTGCAGATGGGAATTATTTTTACAGCACTATACGCTAGCATGATTTTCATGACAAGTAATTGCAGAAATACCGGTTTAGACATCTCTGGATAGAAAACAATGTGCCTCTCCAAAGGCAAACAGCTCACATCTAAGGCCAATAACAAAGACAATTCTTCTCAGCTATTTGGGAGAGGGTCACTGCCAGACAAATTTACTTTTTATTAAGAATGTTCTTATCCTTAACTAAGCCTTTCAACTGGCTGACAGAAGAGCTAATTCCTATGCAATAAGCTTCAGAGAGCCCAAGCTAGCCACACACACAGCTGTCCAAGGAGCCTGCTAAACACAGTGTGCCCTGTTATAATATCTCTGACAAATAACACAAAAGGTCTACATTGGTATAATCAAAATAGAACAACTTATACAGCATTCCATAGTAGTTTGAACAATTGTCTCTTTGCATAAAAAGAAGCCAAAAATAGGACCAAGAAGTCTCAGTTTCTGAAAGCCTCATGGGAGCTCACAGAAGCTTCTCCTTCCAAAGTGATTTTCAGAAGAAAACATTTTTAAATATACAATTAAACTAAAGCAATGGTTGCATACACAGATTACGGATAGGGACTCTACTCCATGAGAATCCGTTCTGCCATTCTTTGTCAGCACAACACTAAGAATGAAGCCCTAGTTACTTTCTGAATATCTAAAATACCTGCATGAGGCACATGTAGCTTTTGGAAGTCAATTTTGAAAGAAAGCTGGAGAAGAATGTACCTGGAATTCAATGAATGTACTCACATTGCAACATGGATAAAGCAGCAGCTTCCACAACCTCTTAACAGCAAGACATACAATTTCAAGACCTGCATTCTTACATCCAGGATTTGATGTTGCCTTGCAAGCTATTTAAATCTTTACTGCATCAGCAGATGTTATTTCTTTGTATGCGTTCACCAACTTAAGCATCCATTAAAACAAATTATTGCCATAATAGATGCATATTTGCCTCCAAGAGTTAAGTATCTTCTTATTTCTGTACCTTACAGTACTGCAAAGTAATGTACTGTCTGCATGCCACAAGTTATCACCCAGTGCTGAAAAGCCAGTTGTCCACTAAACACAAACTTTGGCCATTGAATTGACTTCAAATGAGGTAACACTTCAGGATACAAGATCATACAGCCAAATATAACCAAAAGACTTCAAGATCAACTAGCCACTTTTTTCCCCTCATTTGTCCCATTTTCTAGGAGCACGGTTGACACACAACATCACCACTGACTATTCTTCTGCTATCTCAAAATGTTTTAATTAACAATCACACTAAATTTGGATTCTGGCTTGCAGGCTGAAGCCAGGATGTAATTGAATCTCATTTCCCTTAAAAGTAACCCACTGCTATGTTCATTCCCCAAGAGAAGGAAAACTGGAAAACTAGAGCTCTCTGTTCACAATTATACACAAAATAAAGCCAAAACGGCATGTGATAAAATTAATGTTTTCTTTTAGGCTTTGAAGCAACCCATTCCACAAAATTTGGTTCTGAGAAATGTGTTTCCAGACTTTGTGAATCACGATTAAAAAAAGTGATGCCAAGCTACAGAGCTCCATCACACAAACAGGAGCCATCCACAGAGCTCACAAGATGCACAAGAATGTTTTGCAATGCTTTTATCTGTAGCCACAGGAAGACACAAAAAGACTGCACCAATAGTTAATAAACTCTAGCATAAAAAGTGGGGAGGAAGGAAAGGCGGAAGGGAGGGAGAAGAACAGGAAAATTGAGAGATCAGATAAAACATCAGGTATGGGAAATAATCATTTATCATTAAAAGATTTCCCCTTCCGAAGGAAGAAACAGAACACAAAAGAAATAAGTCTGCTGACCACAAATACCTACGAAATACACTGGCCAAGACCTATTCCCTCTTAATCCTGGCCCACTGAGAATAATAATTTATTACTACTGGCAATTAGTCTGAATTGTTACCAGAGAAATAAGTAATGGAGCCAAGAGTTCCCACCGTGTCAATAAGCTCTGAAGAAATAGGCCACCAAACACACTGACATCTGTATAGCCTTAAAAAAACCCAACCTAGTCATTCTGCACATCATTGCCTTATTTCATAAGGAATTCATGTCTAGAAATCACATAAGGAAGCCAAAACACACGCTTCTTTTTAAATAGTCAGATAGCAGTAAGGCATTCAAGGCCTATGGCAGGGGGGTTGGAACCTACATGATCTTAAGGTCCTTTCCAACCCTAACTCTTCTATGATTCTATGATCAAGATGAACTAAAAGCTCAGACAATATTGAGAGACTTTCCTTCTACAACACTGCTCCTCAGAGTATCAGGTAAAGGCACCACACCAGTGAAGTACCTGCTCACAAGTTCTGGGGAGGTTGCCCCAGGTTTCATATATCAATGTTCTCACTGCACAGATGATCTCAAGTTGACCTCTACTTTGATGATGTACTGATTTCAAGCATGTTCTAGTGAAGCCCTTCAAAATCACACCTTTAGTGCAGTTCTAAGACTTCAAACAGTGCAGGCAGGAAAAGCATTTTCTCTGCTCAAGTCTTCCTTCTCCTTCAGGAGGAGACACCCATTCTCCTGCCTTTCCCCTACTTATTTCTTACACAAAGCCATTGTTACAAAGCAGATTTGATGTTCCAAGTTCTTTTCAGGCTCCTTGCTTAGCCCTAGTCCTTCCTAGAAAAAGACTGTCCTACATGTTTGCTAGAGACCAAACGAGGACTAACAGTCATTTCTCTGTTCCTTAGCTATTGAATGTTTTGTTCAAGCATCACCATGTATCTGGGAGCCACTTCCCTGCTTCCCACATTTTATCTATCAAGTGGCCATAAACAAGAAGATAAAAAAAGTGGGAAGGTTTGAGGGAAAATAATACTTTTTATTATATTTAGAGAAAGAATTTGCACATCTGGTATTTTCAACCACATCAATTTGTCTAAGAAGACTTGCAACCCTTTGTATTTTATAGAAGTATCTACCTGTGGACCAACAGGCTCAGGTTTTTAGGCACCAGTCTAAAAGCTTAAGACTAAGAAGCAGCATTAATGTGTTTACATGACTCTCCCAGTCCATGACTACTTCCATCAAGTCAGGACATGACTGCACATGAAATTCAAAGTTATTAAACACAAAGCAGTCAAAATTGGAGAAAAACTTAAATTTCTCATGTGTTCTTCTCATTATGTAGCTGATGGTTCAGGAGAGGAATTTGGGCATCACTACAGACAACTCTTCATGTGGCTACAGCCAAACAAGCACATTTGCAGAGAACTAGTAGGCTACAGAACCTTGAAAGGTCCCTTCCAATCTCACATTCTGTACATAAGGGTATTTTTCAGAACTGAAGGACAAGTCAAAGGAGAAAATCAAGAATTACAAATAAGATGTACAACGTATCTAGTCACAGAGCCATTCCAAAAAGGCAAAGAATTTCAAAACACACACTATAAACCTCAAAAACTTGGGCAGAGTTGGACAGACATATGAGTACCCAGGCCTACCCTAGGAACACATGGATCTATGCAATCAGATCAGAACACCACATAGTAGAACCACTTACCTACCCTAGCCCATTTTCTCTGTCAACATGGTATCTAGAATAAAGAGTAGCCACATAACAGCAAACTGCCAGCATGAAAACTATGTGTGAACCACATGTGGCCACCAGTAATTCAAGAAAAGTCAGTTTTTCAAACTGAAGAGCTATTGTCTGTCACAGCACAATAGGGAACACAAATTATAGGTCTGACTATTTATAGAGCAGTTAAAATGTACACTAAAGCCTAATTTATTCCTAACTGTAGAGATGCATTAAAAATCTGAGGTATTTATTTATTGCACACAACAATATGACGTAGAATTAGTATTTGTATCACATATTGAGACAGGTCAATTTTAAAGTGCCAAAATACATTTATTATTGTAGAAATCAGTAGCTGAATGAAAAAAACCCAAACTTTTCTATGTCACTCATCCAAACCCAGGTGAAAATACTGGCAGTTAGAAGTTCATCTCCCATTTCAAAACCCCTACTACATCAACACCCAGCCTAGTTCCCACCCAGGTGGATTCAGGACCCTAGGTCAGTCAAGTTAATGAGACAGGGATTACTCCTCTGGCTGCCATTCACAACACTAAGGCATCAATAAGACTGTCAAGAATCACACTGATTCCATTCCAAGTACCAGCACAGCTTGGAAAGAGAGCAACAGGGTGGCAGTGGTGCCAAATACTGGCTGCATATCCTGGGGAAGCCATCGAAAAGAGCCATGGAGACGAAGAAAAAGAAAGCAGGAAGCTCAGTTTTTCATATCACCCACAACAACTGGTTTCTTCCCACTATGCAGAAATGCAAAAAGATGATAGAATAATAGGAGAGGAAGCAGACCTTCCTGCTTTTCTTCGGCATTCAAAAGAGGGTAAAGAAAACAGTTTCAAATGACAACATGCAGCCACAGACTGAGAAGATGCATCTTAAGCAAGGCCCGGACTTCTGACAAAGCTGATCCTAATCCTACTTCACCCTCAGAACCTGGGCTACTCTGCCCTTCCATCTTCCAGGGCTGCCCACACCAGAAAATAGTATTTTTGCATGTATTAGCTGTACCTCTAGGCTGGAAGACAAGCATGCAGTGCTTAAGAAGCCATTAGCTCGCAATGACTAATCCCAGGACAAAACACTCTGCAGTGCATTAGAAAGCTAAGAGTACATTCTCCATGCAATATTTTCCTGGCCCACACAGAGCACAGACAAGGCCTATAGAAACATTTCTTTCCCAGTCACACTGGTACATGTTAAGGAGAGATACTAATAGGCTACTTGCTCATTGGGAAAAAGGCTATTTCATTTCCCAGTGCCATCAATGTGATGCACTGTCCCCCTCCCCCCCACCTCAGCCTTCAAGCACTGTAGTTTTACCATCTAAGTAAGATGGAATTCAATTAATCTATTCACACAATAACCTCTGCCCTGCATGGAAACAAACTGCTTGATGGAATTAAGGTTTTTATAAGCCAAGTTTCAGCCACACCTAAGATTAAAAATACATGAAAACTATTGCAACTCCAAAAACAATACTGCATTTAACTTGGCTTCAGCCACAAGAACAACCAGAACTGAAAAGAGCTGCTTAGGAAAACTTTGATATCAAAGCTAGAACTTCCATGGATATCCTTACCAAGTGAAAACAGAGGGTGTGCAGTGTTTCTGCAGTGCTGGCTGCAGATACACATTGCCTTGCCGAGCACAGGAAGGAGGATGCTCCTTTTCATCTTCACTGACCAAACTCTTGCCCCACCTCATTAACTGCACTCATCCAAATCCCACTCTGAATAGGAATTTGCATATATACAAGCCTTTTGTAGCTCATTAATGTCATCTGAATGGCTCTCACATGGTCATGAATTTATACTCTGCCTGTCCCTTTGTACACATACAGGTCAATAGCATGGGGGAAGCAGAGGGGGAATTATTTAGGATCTTGTGACAGAACAAACCATTTTCTGGGTTTCAACCTAACATTTTTGTATGAAGTGTCCTCACCCTTCTGCCTCCTCACACACTCACCAGATAAAATCAAGCTTCTACTTCCAGGTAAGGATGCTGTAAGCACTGTGTTACTTCACAGCCTTGTTCAGCCTCTATGTCAAAAGCAAAGGACAGTCTAGTATCAGGGAGAAAATAAAAACAGAGGCATCAAGACATCAGTCATGCACAGGCCTGAGGAATGAAGGAGTCAATGCAGTTGACTAATATGTAGCTCAAGCCCTTTGCTAATCTGTGTGAACGTACTCTGAAAAACAAAGGCACATTTGAAAAAAAAAAATACAACCCTTTTCTAGTTAACTGAACATAGGAAACAAGTTTCAACGCATCTCTGCTTCCCCTTAAAACAGCTTGGCACCACCTCAGAGTTCTACATATGTTTAAAAACAACAGAATAGTACAGGTCAAAGGAAGCCATGCAAACCCAGTCCACATGCACAAGCTGGCTATTCTTGCAGAATTAATAATATTTTCTTTAAAGAACAAACCATAGATCTTTAGCTGGCTATTCAAAGTTCTTTCTATTACCAGCATGTCCCAGTTGTTCCAAGACTAAACAATAGGGGAAGGTCATGCATGGAGCTCTGCAAGGGCCACGATGGCACACAGAGCTTAACCTATTCGTTAACGACCTAGAAAATGAAGTGATCAGTGGGGTGACGAAGTTGCTGACAATATGATGTGCCTGCAAACTGAAGAATGACTGAAAGGCCTCAGTGACAGAGCAATTCAATGTACATAAACACAAAGCCATGCCTGTGGGGAAAAGCAGCCCAGGCAGACCCAGCTTTACATGTAAAGTGATGGGCTCTGGGCTGACCTTTACCACACTAGAGCGAGCTCCTGGGCCCAAGATAAACAGACATGTGAAAACATCAGCTCGGTAGCAGTCAAACACACAGATCATTCTTAGAAATCATTAGGAGGGAACCAGAGAGCAAATGAGAGAGCATTCTACATTATATCAATCGCTGGTTCGCCCACAGCTCAAAAGTGCGGGTGGGTTGGGTGGCCTCAGCTAAAAAAAGAAAAGAAAAAAGAAAAAAGAGAAAAAAAGTAAGATCCCTTAGAAGTGGCAATGTTCACTTCCAGAATTAAAGACCAACAAAAGCTAAGACTTTTCAACCTAAAACCTGGGGACAGATGTGACAGCAGTCTAGAAAGCCACAAACAGCACAAGGAGACCAGACAGGGATCAACTGTACTGTCTCTTTCATTACATAATATAGCAACCAGTGGATGAAGGTCACTGGAATCAGGCTCAAAAGAAAACGAGAAGGTTCCTCAAACTGCATGCAGCAGAACAGAAATCCCTACTAAAACACTGGGAACAAAAGAAGTTCAGGAAGAACCTGGGCAAACTCTCAGAAAATAAGATTTATTACAGTTGTCCAGCCAGTAACCCCCACCTGAACCCCCAATGGGTTCAGAGGATTGAGCTGAAAATAGCTAGAGACTAAGAGAATATTGCAGGGAGGTGACAGCTATCTCTCATACTTTGTCCTTGTTTTGCTTTTCCCTGTGCACTCACTTTTGGAAGCTGTAGGAGACAATACCAGGCCAGATGGACCCTTGGCTTGAACCAGTGCAGCTACTTTTATATTCTTATGATTCAGTGTATAATGCATGTTTATTTTTAGCCATTTCCTCAGAAAACCCAAGTGACGTCAAAAGCCTCTAATAAAAATGGTACTTCTCAACAGAAAACAGTCAAATTTTAACACAAAAAAAAGGTTAACGTAACTGATGGGAAACCTGGGTGTACACCCTTTAGAAAAATATTACCTAAAATCCTTGTAATTCAAGCTGACAACAGTTCTGATACTTGATTAAAATAATGTGAAGCCATGCCATCAAGCAGCCTCAGCAGATTTACTGACAAGATACTGCTAAATCAACACAGAACCTAGGAAAAAAGAACAGCTTTGCTTCTGCACCACTGCTGAAGCTTCAGCATTATTCATTTCGGTGCAGTACATTTATAGGTGCACTAACAACCCCATAGACAGCCTGAGCAGAGCGGTCTCCCAGTTTTCACTTAACTCCAAACCTACACAAATACTTGGACTGTTTCAAAGCCTCTTATTTTGCACCAGAGAAACAAGAGACAACATCTGCACAAAAGTGAGATCATTTTGTCAAGGGAGTCTCAGGAAACAGGACAAGGAATGAATGTATCAGAAAATATTCTCATCCACACAACTTTATACAACGCACTCCTGCAGCTCAGATTACAGATTTTACCTGAACCAAACACAAGTAAGTGAGCTGCACCTATGCTAAACTGCCAAGCAAAACTGGTCTCACTGCTATTTCCATCCTATATATGCTATGGTGTGCACTAATTAATCATGTTTTCAGTTGAAACACTGAACAGAGTGGCTTTTTTAAGTCCAGACCCTGCTCTACAAAGAGGGCAGGAGGAACATCTTGGAGAAGACAGCTAATGAAGGTAAGGAAGGCAGTTCAGCTTAGAACGACTCTCAACTGTCTGTCCCACTTTAAGGGGCAGTAAATTTCTTCATGTAAGCAGAAGTGATCTGCTTACACAGCGAATGCACAGAGATGCTCTCTTCTTTAAAAGGCAGATACGCTTTCCCAGGAGGAAGCTCCGGTACTGTCACGTGCAGAAAAGCTGGAGGAACCTCGCATAGGCTGATCAGACCACAGGAATGCAGAAGGACCAAGATTAGACTAGACCAGTGAAGGGACTCTCAGGACTACTAGTCATCCTGCAGAGATACAGTTTCAATCCCAGAAGCAACCAGGATGAATTATTTTGCTGAACTCTGTGGTTTGGCTCAGCTACCAATCTGCTCCCCTTTGTGAGCCTCAAGTAGCAGCATCAAGCAAACACACAGTCAAGAGGGACAAGGCTGCAATCTGATGGACCTAAGGCACCCTACTGCAAACCACATGCTCTGAAAACGCTGCAGAGGACAGATCCTACGGCTGCTCGATGAGTTGCAGAGTACAGAAAGGTAAAGGCACAATTCTGGCTGGCCGCTTGAGCATGTGCCCACTGGAAGAACCGCCATGAATATAAACCCCTACAGCTTCAATGTGACATTCCAGTGTACTAAAGTGTTCCATAGTTTTATATTTTGCCAGCTTTCTGGAAGAGAACTGGGTTTTCTTTTTCCTAGGATAAACCTAGCTTAGAAAACCAGGCTTCTAATCTCAACTCTTCTGACTTAACTCCTGCCCAACACACACTTCTGAGAACATTTATCACATGTGTTTGCACACTTGAATGTCTATGGCCACAAAAAATGCTGCTTCAGGAAGTGAAGGCAATGCTGCAACCAAGCAGTAAGGAGCCTGAGCTCAGTTTTCCATCTGCTTTCTAACCACATGTTTTATGGGAGGGGAGGAAAGAGTGGGAAAGCTTGGTACACCAATTTGCAAAATGGAGCCTCCTGGTGCAGAGATGCTACCTGCTGCCTGTCATCTGCCATCATCTCCCTGCTTTTGAAATAATCTTTTCAAAGCAACCTCCACTCTTTACACTGATACCAGCTGACAGTCTCAGGAAATACTTTTGCACATTTCTGAGTATTTTATTATGCATCTTTTTATGCATTTATGCATAACATAAAACCACAGGAGAACTACATCTACACCATGGACTCATCTGCCCAAATCCCATCCCCAAACAAGCTGCTGGTATCTTAGTGTCAAAGAGCTACAGCAAGATGAGCTGGCAATAGGCTGGGGGAATAGAGCTTATAAACTTGAAGAGCAGGCTTTAGAGGAACTTAATGGCAGCTTTCTAACACGTAAAGGAGGTCATGAAGCAAACAGGCACAAGATGAAATAAAAGCCTAAAGTAAATAAATAAATAGACAGATAAATAAACTGTTTTCACTGTGAGAACAGTTAAGCAGCGGAACAGGTTGTCCAGAGAGGCTGTGCAGTCTCCATCCTCAGAGGTTTTAAGGACCAGACTGGATAAAGTCCTGAGCTACCTGTTCTGACATCACAGACGATCCTGTCTTGAGCAGGAGGTTTGACTAGAGAGCTCCCAAAGCCCCTCCCAACCAAAATTACCAAATAACCCATGGTTGGGATCAAAGGAGCAACCAGGTGTCAAACTGAAAACAGCAGCAAGGAAAGGTGACAGGAGAGTGCTACTGAACTCTTGGTTTGAAGAATTTAGCCTGACAAACCATATTTGGTCTGGAAACTGGGGAAAAAACACTCTTAGGAGATGCTATAAACATGCAAACACAGGGAAGAAAATATCTACAGGAGATAAAGGGATGCTTCACAGCTTACTGTTGTGGGAAAGTTATTGGCTCTGTATCAGCCCCAAAGCAGGGTAGAGATTGAAATTCTCCCTTTCTTACCCTCTCCTGCTGTTAGTAATTCTAGGATGGAAACTGGCAACTGAAGCATTACCTACAGCCCATGCAGTCCTGGCAGAAGCAGAGAGGAAGCAGAACTCATACATGTTTATTAGAATGCATCCAGAAAGCTCATTACCATTTCCTAAACAAAACAAGGGAAGTTCACTACAGAGCAATCTTCAGAGATGCACATAAAGACAGTAACACTTATCTTTCTGTCCCCTATGCTAAATAAACTCTAGCAAACCCACAGAGTCACTGCACTGCTGCAGAGCTTAGGACTCTATCCTTACCAAGCAATGGTTTTAAAAGCTCCTTTTCCTCCTCCACTCATTATCATGCCACTTCCTATATAAATCTCTTGTATATCAACTCCTATTGACATAAAGGTCAGGCTAAGGTTGACCTTTGGTCTAACTGTATACTAGTTTTATGTTGCTGTGTTTCACATACTACAGGCAAGCCCCATAATACCCACCTTCTGCTAATTCCTACTCTCTCCCAGCCTTGGCTACAATGCTTGCTCACAGAGCACTCTGCTATCCCTCCAGTATATGTTAAGGGAAAGAACAGAATATATCAGTAGGGACATGGCAGTACATCTATTGCCATCCCTAATCCCAACAGAAGAATAGGATTAAGCAAATTGCTGACAAACTCCTGGATCAATACACCTGCAACAGACACAGGAGTCTCAGCAAAACAATAAGAAAAGAAATGACAATCAGGTCTGTACCACAGCATGCACAGAACAATAATATAGTGTTACCTGGTTTCATTTGTTTCTGGCTGCCACGGAAAATCTGGACAATAAGCTAACATCTCCCATCCTCAATTCCATATATTCTCATTTTTAAAGGTTTAACATCTTTGACTTCTTGCTGTAGCCCCAAAGCTTCCAATTTACTTTGAAACAGCCACATTTTGTGGCAGTCACTACTTGTTCAAAATGGCTTTGACAGCATTGAGTAAAATTACAGAAATAAGCACCTTCTTGTAAGCCTCTGGAACTCCTTTCTTTTCCTCACCCTCTCGTTTAGCTACTAAAAGAATTTACTTTTAATAAAGGCATTTATTTTGATGAACAACCGAAGGTACTGCATGCAATTTTTGCATCATAAAATTCAATCTTGCTCATTTTAAACAGCCCAAACCAACATTCTGAGCATTTATTGCTCTGCATAGAACTGGAATAGTGACAGAGCCATGAGACAATCCATAGCCAAGTTCAATCAAGGGGTTCTGAAATTCAGCTGCCCAAGCATGCGTCACAGCCAGCACCCAAACAATAAATTTCCCCTTCTCTCCCCCATAAGAAGAGGACAAACACTCCTCTGTGATTCTTACAGGCACATTTATGTGTAACCAGGAGTGGAATTCCCACTTACAAGGGACAGCACAAGTTGAGGCAGCTGGACTGCAAGAGACACATAGGATATGTATCGACAAGTTTTTAATGTAAAACCATCGCTTGCATCCTTCACTGAAATCATGGCTTCCAGGAGGCTCTTACCACTTCTCATGGAGGGGAGAAAGCCGAGTCTTCTATTAGAATGGCACCTGTAACACCTTTCATCAAAGTTCAGTGGAAGCACAGCGGCAAAAGCAAACAGACACTTCTAAGCCACCCTCAGGTTTGTAGGTAAAAGTCTTTGCCTTGTGGAGCCAAAGGGCCAAACACCATCACGATGTAAGAGAAAAATTGCAAGAGATGCAACCCATTTCCCAGCCATAAATCCTCTGGAACTGGGTGATCCCAAAGCCTCACAAAGTAACCCTTTCAAAACAGGTACTATTACTTCAAATTCAAGTTTCAGCAGAGACCAATGAGCCACACTGATGGAGTTCCAACTAACTCTGAGGTTCAGCTCTGAACTCACTCATAAGCATTACTACAATAAAGTTTGCAGGAGAGGCTTTGGAAAAGTGCAGAAGTTGAGCACTCGGAAGATCAGAGAGGCCTGAGGGTAGCTCCAAACAGGCACAGGCAGCACTCGAGCCTCAAGTGTTTGGAAGTTCTGATGGGTTTTCGCTATAATGGCCCTAAAGAGGAAAATGATCAGATGTTGATTTCTGTGAGAACGGACCATAGGAAGTAAAATCTACCATGCCAAACACATTAGTGACAAGTCTGCACTTACCTCAGTGCTCTGCATGAATGCAAATTAGAGTATGGACCACAGCAGTCATCTACAACCCCATAAATGACTTCAGTATCTGGATGTATCTTAATTGTCTTCACCCTGCTTCATGGGATGCTTTTAAATATTTGTCTTGTGTGCCTGACCCATGAACATGCTTATCAATGGCCAAGCAGTCCTGAGCCCTTCCCCTCTCCAGGCTAACACTTTTCCCTTATTCTCACAGAATAAAGCTAAGTAAGATGCATCATCTACCCACCTCTTCACTTCCAAGCCTTTCAACTGCAATTTCTAAATACATTTATAACCAAAAGAGAAATGAACTGTAAATCCATTAAAAATAACTACTACAAACTACCAGTTCTTTTCTTCCTTCTCACAAGTGACAAGGAGTAAGAATTTCACTTGCACAGGGCTGCAAACACTTCCAGGATGGCCCCTAACATTTGTAGGGGGTTTATACCAGAAGTGCACTGACACTACATTCACATGTATGCAATGCACAATCTGGGTTTTACTGGCAATAAAGAAGTGTTATGGATTGGGGTTTTGACAGTTCAGCAGTGATGCACAGCTGCCAATTTTATTCATCTGATATTTGCAATTCCAGCACTGGAGACCAAAAGCTCAAAAAAAAAAAAAAAAAAA
>NDXB01010845.1:9348-33327 GCA_002631895.1 Agapornis roseicollis | reverse complement strand
AAAAAAAAAAAAAAAAAAAAAAAAAAAATACCTAGACCAAAATATAGTTAAAAATACAATTATAGTGACATACAGCAAATTACAGGCATGAAAAATAACGTAATCCGTGGACTCAGATAACAATGAGAAGTGGATTATATTGACTTTAATCACAGAAATACACAACCCCAGCAACTTATAAAAGGATTAAGCAAAAATAGCTCGTAATACAGAAGAGTGAAATTCTAATTGAGCACTGGAATAGGCAGCTTACACTTACTGATATTGCCGATGCAATTTAACACAACCACATCTCCATACCAGAGATCCATTTGTCACTATCATCAACACCACCACCTGAAAGCCCTATCACCAGCCTCTCCCCCTCAAAAAGCTGCTTCCCTGTATTGAGGGGAGGGGTATTTCCCAGCTGAGCACTTTTAAATGGGTTGTTTTCATCACCATTGTGTGGAAACGCTATTATGAATTTTCATTCAAACTCTTGGCTCACTTTTTTTAAGTATAAATTGTGTCTAACAAGAAACACACCAGGGATCTCTTCAATCCCCAAAGGCACTTTCTTAAAAGGAGAGAGAACAAAGGAGAAAACCTCCCAGCATGTGCTTTCCAAACCAGCTTCTTAGGACAGTATCAAGAATGACAATACTAGAACATAAGCTTTTCTTTTTCATTCTTTGATCCATGTGTAATTCAATTGATTATTGCAAACTGTGTAATGATTTCCAAAAGACTCGAGGAGAAGGCAAAGATCACAACAATCTAATAACCAATTTAAAGAGATGTAAGAAATATTGAAGGAAAGATTTAATCACTCAAGTATACTCCTTCCAATTAGAAAGAGCTTTAAATAGCTTACCTTGAGATAAATTAGAATCTGTATGCAATTATACAGGAATAGTAATTAAGATCAGGAAAAATCACATAACCCCCAGCCTATAGAGTCAGGGAAGTACTTCACAGCAGAACAGACTTTTCAGTTACCTTGTTTCATCAACAGAAGTAAAACCTTACTGGCTTGATTTATCCAAACCTTCAAGAGTACCAGAGAATCCACTCCCTTCAGCCTGGGATCTGCAACGTATGTTTGATCTTATCTGATTATTTTCTGTCAGATAGCACAAACATTCTCAAACAGAGCAAGAGACTAAAATACTCGATTGTGGCACAAAAATACATTACAGGAAACGCTATTTCATGCTTTAGAACTGTAGGAAGCTAAGGTAAGGAAGAATGACCACTGCTTTTTTGAAGGAAGCAAGAACTTTAATTTTACGTGTATATTTGGCAACACCACCCATCACATCACACTCCCCAGTTTACATGTATGTCCATTACTTACATGTAACCCCATGGTTCTCTACACTGGAAGGCAAGAAAGTTTTAGGAACTCAAGTTTCTCTGACAGACTTTATTTGGCAAGGCACGTGAGCTATTGCACTGCTTGGACTTGAGTTTTTAAAGGTCACTTCAGCTGAAATCAATGCTATTTGCTAATGAATCAAAGGAGAAACAGCGAAAGATTTTACCTAATAAAACCAAAATAATCCCAAGAATTTGCTGTTCATTCTTCAAATAGCAGAGCCCTAATCACAAACCCTCCCTCAGTGACCAACTTGCAAAAGGAGGAATTTCAAAGCACGTTTTCTGGGGATGCACTCCTGTGCAGCTGGGTGCAGCGAGTATTTCTAAGAGGTAGCAGCTTTCCATTAGCCACATTTTTCCACGGAGCACTCACCTCATCCAGTACCTAATAACCAAGCTGTACTACTGGAAAAACGGTGTGTAACAGCTACAGCTCTAAAGAGAAATCTTGTGCCCCCTTGTCTTTCCCTCTCCTTCCCGACAGAGCAGGACACACCCACACACCTCTTTTTCTTTGTACAGCCTAGAGGAAAAATATATATATAAGTCATCAAAGTATGAATTTATGAAGTAACTGCTTTACTTATGTAAACTGCCAAGCCCCTATAGCTATCAAAAAAAGCCTAACCAGCGTTTCACAGTGCAGTGCTACCAGCCTGCAGTGCCAGCTTGCAAGCAGCACTGCGCATCCTGAGCGGCAAAGTGAAATTGAAAAGAAACAACTCAGTTTGGCATTTACCCTTCGGCTCCCTGAGGCAGAAATAGTACTTAAAGAATAAAACTGTAATTTCTTGCTAGCAGTTTTCAAGAAGCAGGTTCCAGAAATAGCTCAATAAAGAAGGCCGGGGTGACAAGCAAACACAAATACACATCTACAAAAGCTCCACCTGTAAAGCTGCAGAGGAAGAGAAAAGGACAGGCCCCTTCACTATGCTGGTGTGTATACATACCCAGAGGCTCTGTGATGGACAGGCTTCAGGTTTCAAAGCTCCCGAGATCAAGGAACTGTTGATTTTCATACTAAAATCGTACCTTTCAGCACTGTGCCTTGGCCACCATCCTGCCATCTTCACACACATCAAAAGAAACCCCAACTTTATTCCCTAGCTCACATCTCTTTTAATGCCACTTGAGTCAGTTCTGCTTATAAAGGCATCACATAAACCCAAGCCGGTTACTGTGCAGCAAAAACTCTTAAGGACAGTTCTGACAACACAACGCTCCAGTGCCACCTAAGACTAACAGAAGTTTAACTTGGGACTTGCATCTCAAACCCTTTATCTCAACACGTGAAGGAAAGAGAAGTTTGAAGGCAATGCAGCTCAAGCAACACACTCTGCAAGACATTCCCAGCAACAAGGGCCAGAGGAGGGTTTAAAGGAGGGTGTTTGTCCTGACATGGCAGACGGAGACCCCAAGAGCTGGAACACCCACAAGATTTTGTTCTTCTTTACATCCTGACAGTTCTTAAGCATCTAAAACTGAAAGTACAAAAAAGCTTTGATACTGAGAAAACGGAGACCTACTGAAACTCCAGGGAAAAACAAAATATGCCCCCAGTCTTACTGTACATATTCTATAGTTCATGTTGCATATTTAATATACTCCTGCTCTGTGCCTTTAAAGTACAAGGCAGAAGACCTCCTGATGAGTAACGGCCCTATGACAACTACAATGAAGTTTTAAAACCCCTGCCGGGTGTAGAAAGCAGAGTTTGCACCCACACACCCGTTGCCAAAGCGATTGGAAGTTTTTTGGGGTCTTTTCTGTTGGATATATTTGATTTCTATTCACTTCTTCCAGCGCACAGCGCAGACACCTCATAGCTCACTACTCCACTACGGGTAGCTGCTCAGAATACCCGGTGGGATGCCCTAGAAGAGGTTCTCCCTCTCCACCTCCGGGGCCGAATCCCACCTAAAACCACCCCGTAGCGCAGCGAGACCCCCTCCAGCTTCACCCATAGGGGAACTCTAACTTCGCCCGAGGGTGCTCCCGAGCACCCGGCTCGGTGCGTCCCGCCGGGTGACAAGGGCAGCCGCCAGCTTCCCCCCTCGCAACTCCGCAACAACTGCCCGTGACGTTCCCTATTTACCGGAGGGGGAGCGGGGCGAGGCCAGCGGGTCTCGCCGGTGCCCCCCCCCTCTCCGCACCGGGCTCGTCAGGAGCCGGCCGCCTGTCAACGGCGGGCAGCGCCGCTCCTCGAGGCTCCCTCCCTGCCGGCGCCGCTAGCGGAGTCCCCTGGAAACTTTGCGGGGAGCCCGGGGAACCGTTCCCCGCCTCGGCAGTGGCCGAACCGCACTGCCCAGCGCCGGCAACTCCCGGGTGCTCCCCCGGCCGCCGCCGCCGCCCTCACCCCCACGACGGCCCGGCCTAAGCCCAACCGCCCCTTCCGCTCGCGCTGAGGGGAGCCCTGCCCGCTCGCCCCCTTTTCCCTCGGGGCCCGGCGGAAAGCGGCCAGGAGGGAGGCGAAGGGAGGACAGCTCCGCTCCCCGCCCCGCTCCGTCCCTCAGCCCCCGCTGCCGGCGGGGCGCCGCAGCAGCCACTCCGGCGAGGCAGCGCCGCGGGGCCCCACGGGGCGCCGGCAGCGGCTCGCCTCACCCCCGGCGGCGGGAGAAGCACGGCCCCGGCGGCCCCGAGCGCGGCAGCGAGGGGCAGCGTAGAGGGAATTGAAGCTGCGCTTTACCTTTAGTTCCGCACTGTCCGCCATCTTGCAACTCCAGGCGCAGGCGCAGTGAACCCCGCCGGGACACCGCCCCCCCGCCGCTCCCCCCGCCGGCACGCAGCGCGCAGCGTTTGAATCGGGGCGCCATTTTGTCCCCTCTCTGCGCTCCGCCGGGAGTGGGGTCTTCGACGGGGAAGGCTCTGCGGGGATCCCCCCCAGGGTTGCGGGAAGCCGCGGCCTTTCGTTGGGGACGTTCCGAGTTCGCCTCCGGGGGCCAGCGCTTCGCTGCCGCCGCCCTGACGGGAAAGTTTCTCCCCTGAGAGCTCCGTCCCGCCTGCGGCGCTGGCCGCTCCGTGAGGAGAGCTGCGCGCTGAGGGGGGAGCGGGCGGCGCTCCGGAGGCGCGGCTGGTGAGGGGGCTCGAGCCGCTCAGCCGCGGGGATGAGGCCCGACCGGGATGGGGTCACCAGAGGGAGGAGGAGGAGGAGGAGGTGGACGAGAGTTCCTGTAGCCATAAGTTGGTTAAAATTGCGATTTACAACCCAGCTTCCTGCTACTTGATACACTTCAAAGTGCTCCGGGAGTGGCACAGCGCGGGGGTCCCTCGGCTCAGTGCGGGCCCTCCCGCTCCGCTGAGGGCGGCGGTGGGTGCCGGGCCCGTCCAAGCCGCTGTGCACCCCAGGACAGGCTGGGCAGTGGATTGTCCCACTGTCGGTACCCGTGTGAACCGCAGCACCAGGCGGGCAATGATAAGTTTTATCTCCCTGAGCTACTGCGGAGGAAGCTGGGGAATCAACGTGAGGCTTCCCTCCTAGGAAAAGCAGTGCAGGTGGTTTTAGGAAGGCCTACGGAAGAGCAGAGCTTTTAGGTCAAAACTTGACCATGTCATATCATTTTTGAGTGCATTGTGGGTTCTTGCAAAACCAGCCAATGCAGAAGGGGGAAATATGGCAGGGGGGTTGGAACTGGATGATCTTAAGGTCCTTTCCAACCCTAACGATTCTATGATACACCAAAAATGCTACCTGGCAAGGTGACTCCTTCAGTGGTGAAGTTTATCAGCTTAAATACAAGCATTTGAGTCAGACACCTTAGCTTGATCCAGCTTCTTTTTACGTGTGTGTTACTCTATAATGATACTTTCTCCACTTGACGTTTACTTAGTGCATAGGGTGGAAAAAATCTGTTGAACACAGCCAATATTGTACATCCTTTTAAGTGAGAAAGACAAAATTTCGTGGTTTTCCACAGCTGCTGTAATATTCATCGTACATTCAGAAAGTACTTAAATTATCTGCATTGCAAGACAAAACCAGCATTAATATCTCTATGCTACAGATTAAAGGAAGCATGCTTGAGGCCACACAGGGAATTGGCGGTAAGAAGATTACCACTCATGATTATTACTGAATTATAATGTATCCCATATGACCTGAATAGTTAGCCACAATTTAAAGTTAGGTAGTTTCTATTGAGAGAAGAATGTGATAGGGGTATCAAGTAGCTTTTTGCTGCCATTCTCCTTATTGGTAAGGCTGTACATGAAGTTCTGATTCATGAACAACAGAAAATAACCTATATCTCTCCCCAAATACTTCATTTCAAAGCATTCCACCCGTAAACATTCCCCAGCTTGGTCTCAGGACCAGACTGACGGAAAACCCAGGCGCATCTTTGGACTCCTTACTCTGGTACCCTCTTTCTTCTCCCAGGTCATGCTGCATCCCATTCCTATTGCGGATACACCAAGTCTCCACTGTTCTGATTGATTTCTTTTACAGTTCTCAGCGTTTAGCATCAGCATATCAAATGAAGCATTCAGAAAACGAGCAATTAGAAAAGGCTGATAAGTAATACTATGATACTTTGTCTTAATAGTGCATGTAATGAAGACTTATCAGTGTCTAAAATGCTGGTTTGGGGAGGGGGTAGGGAGCTAAGTGAGATAGCTAAAAAAATAAAGAGTCAGATGACTACCCAGTACACCCACATGTACCATAATTAGCTGATCTATTTCAGTGGTCTAAACCAGCCCAGTTTAGAACACTTCATTTTGAATTGAATATGTTTAATAATCATGATCTATGGGTTTGTGTCTCGTTTAAAGAATTTGTCAAAGAAAAAAATCTATAGTTGAATAAAGACAAATCCTTTTTTTGTAATTACTTTTTTTTTTCCCCCCCTTAAAGAGGCTTGCAGCACAGCAAACATTTCTTCCTCTGCTTCTTCACTTCCTATCAAATTCAGTGGGATGTGGACATGTGCTTAACTGCTTTGCTAAATCATGGCATAACACTATCAAACCTGACACATGGCCATAAACCACAGCATCCTCTTTCAAAACTCGCTTTAAATAAAATGGGCTGAGCTTGTCTTCAGCTGCATTAAAATAAGGAAGTGAACTAGAAGAGAGGATACGGAATATTCACTTGAAATTGGTTCACTTTAAATACTGTGAATGTTTTTACAAACAAAGCTAACAACAGGCCCTTTATTTTTCAGCTTGGAATGCTGCTAGTCACTTTTTTTTTAATGCAGTATATACTTTAGCATGAAGAAGGAACTTAATGTGAAAAGCAATCTGTGCTTCTATTCTTAGGCAATTATTTACATGTAATGAAATTTTGTTCTTCTCTACTCTGGAGGCTTAGATGATGGTTTTTTTGCCAAGAAAAGACTTTGTCAACACACAGTCATTTTCAAAGGGGCTTTCAGTTGCTCCAGCTCTGCTGCAGCTGTCAGTGATGGCAACACTCAGATCTGTCATGATTCTGTCTTCGTTTCAAAAGGACATGCTCATCAAATAGTGCAACTGGGGTGTAACCAGAGCAGGTAAGAGCACCTCCAAAACAGTCTTCTCGTTGTCAGTCCCCTCCATTCCTGAGCTAAAACTACAGTACTTTTTTCTTTTACCTTTGGGGGAGAGAGACAAGAATAAAGATCAGTGTTTTCCGCAACCAAAATGTTGATATTTTCAATTCCCAATTTTAAAAGTTCATTTTCCCCTTTTTGCCATGTTGCAGTAAAATAAATTACTTCCACAGTCTCCCTTCCATCCTCATTTCTTCTATTTCTCCTATTCTGCAACCTCCCACAAAATGTATCAGATCACATAACTCAGTTGCTTAAAAACATGTTCAGACACAATAACACTTTTAAAACAGATAGGCATTTTTTTCTACTACATGTTGTTCTCATTAGTTCGTGTCTCCAAGACTTCTCCCTCTTTGCCTAATAGTCTAAATTTACTACGCTCAAAAGTAAGGAGGGGAAAGGAGGCATTTTTGCTCCTGAATATAACTTAGTTAACGATAGATTTGCAATGACTATTTCCTGATAGAAAAACATGGCCAAGCCATTCAAACTATCTTTTATTCCTGAAATTGTTGGAAGCGTAAAGACCATTTAGATGTATCACTGAAACAGCCTTTTCTGGTGGAAGAAAAGAAGTCATATAGGTACATTTTAGTGAAAATGGCTTGGCTATATGTGAAGAAAATGAAGCAGCAGTACATCAGATAAAGTCAGTCCATTCTTCATAAGCAACATACATGGCATTGCGCAATATGCTGCATGGTAAGTTCAGCAACATTGAGCTACTGGGACTTGGCTGGTACACGCACCTCCCCCTAAATTCACATTCTAGTGCACTATTAAATTCAAGTATATTATATCCTATTATGTTACCATAATCTCTCAAGCTGGGCCCAAAATAAGGGCTGCTACTTACTTAGAAAAGGAAGATTGACGGCATCTTTGCTGCACGTGGTGTTAAAATTTACAGAGGGTTTGTTAATCACCTGAAATCCTAAATCAGGGAAATACGGGATCATTTTGTTGATGTCACCTCTTTTATATCCTTAGATATCTTGGTATAACAATGATATTGCAATATGGAAAGCATATGTAAATGGGTTACTATAATCTTTAATTACATATGCAGCGTTACAGCGTGACACATCCCAACTTCATTTGCGTGTTTCCTGTTCTTTCAGTTCTTACTCCTCAACTTGCCTTTCTGCTTACACGAGTACACTTTACAACATGCAGTACCCAAAGCCTACCATGGCTGTGGTACTGACCCTTCCCCATTGCAGTATTTACAAATCTTTTAAAATTTAATTGGACTCCTTGATATTTGAATGCCCTGTATATTGTGTTTCCTGCCTGGAATGAGGCATTCCAAGTCAAGCTCAGTTCTCCATGTACTTCAGTGCTATACAAAGCATTGCAGCTGCAAGACAATACTAATAGGCACAACAATTAGCCCATTCTTTAACACTATTTGTTTAACCTTTTCCTCTGCATCAGCAATGGATGATACGTGCTTGCTCATAGCACTCTTCTAATGTTCTTAAGGCCTGTCCTTTGTAATTAAGCTATTCTTTATTTGGACCGAGGCAAAATGAAGTATCAATTGTATTGAATGGAGACTACATTTTTAAGGTGAGGATGAACAGAAGGTCTTCCTGTCTGTTTTTACTGCCATGGCTGCCAGCTGTGACGCACAGAACCTACAGATCACAGCGACCTTTTCCTTTCTGCCCAGTGCCTTTCATGTATTGCACCTTTATAGAGCAAGAAAAGTGCCTGGATTACCTCCAAAGCAGCCACAGAGGCACCATGCAAAATGCCTTGTTTAGTTTTATGCATAACAACAGACACCTCAACAGCAAAACTCCTGCTAGGGAAGCTTTATGTCATGGGGGGCTGCTTTCTGTACTGCACTGAGGTATACGTGTTACAGGCAGCCCAAGCTAGGAAGGTATCAGCATCCTACTGGCCTTGCAGCATTTACTTTAACTTATCTAAATTAAACTTCTGTAACTTTTACCACTGTTGCATAGATCTAGTTCTGTATGTACCACTCTTCACTTTTCTCTGAGCTCGTATTTGAATTGTTCTATTTTTCTTTTAAAGTGAGATTTTTTTTCCCTCTGAGAAGAAATGGTCATTCCCATGATATTCATCTGCACTTGTGAAAGCATTTCCTTTGGCTGAGCTGAATCCAGATTTTTTTGTCAACAAAATTCCATTTTGCTGAGTCACAATTGGAATTTTTTGTCATTAGCACCCATTTTCACAATGTGTGGACGCAGCAGGAGAAGAGAGTATAAAGCAACTGCAACAGGCTATCACCAATCCATACACAGTGCTGTATCAAACCAAGTAACACCTAGAGTGTCAGATGCTTCAGAAGCTTAAAATTGGCCAAGAACTACTCAAACCTGAGGACAGAAAACTCAGAAAGCTGCATCTATTTCCCAGACACCTTCAGCGAGGTGAGGCAGACTTTCAATTAAGCTGTACAGACTTGCAGCATCAGCAAAACCAGGTTTTAACTGTGACAAACTCCTTCATTCCAATTAAAAGTGATTTTATGCAAGACTGCAAAGTCCCAGTGCTTAAGTTACCTTCCACAGATACTAAATAATTTCTAATAAGCAAAGTTTTGTGGGAAAATTATAACATTCAAGGTGCTAAATTTTCCAGAACTTTGAGAATAAATCCTTGTTCTGGTGTTTCATGGTACTTCCCCCTTTCCTGCACTCACACAGTACATGTAAAATACTGAAATTTTCATATAATCCTCATGTATTACAATTTTCCATGGAGCATCAGTCACATACAGTGGTCTAGAAAAAGACAAAGACCTGTTACAATTTGAGTCTCTCCTGTCCTGCAGCTTCCATTATGGACCACACAGAAAAGCAACATAGATGGAAAGGAGTAGATTATTACCTGTAGAAGTAATTAATATAGGCAGTATAGGAGTAAATTATGCTTATCTTCTGCTGTTCTTTAGCTCTCATCTTGCCTGAAGTAGTTCAGAGTAGAGATGGATAAAATGCTGAATGGAAAGCTGGTAGCTAGGCTGCACCTGCTGGCACAGAGACAGTATCTGGTATGAAGCACTCACATCTTTATTCTGTACCTAATTGCTATTTCTAAAGAACCACTTTAGTCCTAGGAACATTGTAAATAAAGCTGAGTTCCAGTAGCAAGTGGAGTTCAGTTTAGATGGCTCATCTGGAAACAACAGAGCTAATTATACTGTAACAATTACCTGAAAATTATATGTATGTTGTTTTTCTGCCTGTCAATACTGCTATTTTTGAACTTTACACGGTTCTCATGGGTTGCTGCAGTCATGCTGTCCTCAAACAGCCTGCTGCTCTCACCATTGACAGAGCCTTGGGTTCAGGGAGAGTGGTTTAGAAGTTTCAGCTGCAGCATGTGCTAGTTAGCTCACATCTTTCATGCTCACCTGCACTCTCCACCACAATATAGCCTCACCTTCAATGGGCTTGAGAAAATTCTTTCATTTTAATAGTCTTTTGAGTATGGTTTACGAGATTCTGACTCTACAATAGGACTCTAAAGCAGCATCAAATGAAGATTTACTCTTGCACATTAAGAGATACTTAAAATTCACCCTATCCCACTCAGTAAGATCAATAAATGTCATAATTCTGATTTTGGAGAGTTTTATTTCCTCAGTACAAGCATGGATATCACCTAGTTTTCATTGTTTCTTTTAAGAGCAACCAATAAAAGCACCTAAGACAGCAGGCAAGTGCCACACAGGTGAGTGTTGCACCCCACTCCCAAGACGGGAATGCTGTCTAGCAACAAGAACAGGAGAATGGGAGTCAGGAATTTTTGGATCAGCTCCAAATAGACTCCTTCCATATTACCTGATTTTGACCAAGTCATGAGATAAAATACACTTGAAATGACTCCTCTGTGAAATGGGGATGGTGATAATAATAGGTATCTCCATGGACTGTTGAGAGGAAAATAACATTTGGAAAGCACTTTGAGATTCTTGGATGAAAGGTGTTGGAGCTGGCATGCTTGCAACATTAAAATAAGTTGGAATAATGTTAATATTTATTGCAGACAGTGCTTTCATCTTCAAAGCTCTTTAATATCAATGAATTAACAAAGAAAATATTAATAAAGATCGTACTTACCATTGAAACTATCTTCCCAAAGCATTTATAAATTGATCTGCCTCCAGTTAAAAACTACTATTCAAAGAAAAACTCAGGACCAACTCCAGTATCATGCACTAAATCCCTAGTGGTCATGTCCACAGCAAACCTTCTTTGAACTAGGAACTGTTAGTTTATACTAATGAGGATAATTGGACCCTAAGCCTAAGCCAGCAGCACTGATATTACTGGGAGCATATCACCCACTACCAGGGGTCGAAAAATCAAGGCAGCAAAGGAAAAAGGAAAAGCAGTGGTTAGAAAACACCTCTGCTTTCCCAGAGATGCCATGCCAGGATGTAGTGAGCTGGAGGTGGCATTTCTGTCTGCAGGAGGATACTGGTTTTAAGCAGTTTGTTGTGTCTTTGGAATAAGCTACAGAGAACCAAGGCACACACTGTGCCACCAGGAGAGATATGCAGCAGCTCTAGATATTTCCCAGGTAACATATAGAATTTTGGGCATCCCAGACTAAGTTATCCAAATGAATTGCACACTTTAAGTATATTCTTACTGGCACAGCCACGACTATTGCATTATCACTGGGAAGCACAGCCCAGCAATTTACTGAAAACCAGTAAATGAGACCGTGTCCTTTCCAAGTGCATTGTCTGCATTGATTTTGAACCACTGCTTAAAGAACAGCAAGGGACCTTTCCCTCTGTGTTTGCGTTTCCAGCCACCTTCCCCACTGCAGTCTCTTCAGCTGTAGACATAAATGAAACCAGAGAAAACCCATTCTGTTATTTCTCCCTACATACACCCCTTTTATTTGGAATTCAACATGTTTTCATAGGTCTCCTTCACTACAGCAAGCTCAGCGAGTCACTGGCACTCTCTGCTGATGGACTCGGATACATTCCAGAACATAATGGGCTATAATAGATTTTTTTTTTCCCTTTGAATCTGTGATGCACTTCATAGACTCCGGAGGTCATTTTAGGCAGCCCATCAATGTTCAATATCACTATTTCTGATCAGCAATGTGCACTCGCCAGATGTGCGTGCCACAAAACCAAAGCATTCCTCTAGTTTCTCCAGACTTACTGTGGAAAAAAACCCCAAACCCTCCACATTGTCTGTTAAGTGTTTTGTAGCCCAGTCTTGTCAAGACTGGTGCTATTTCTTCAGAGCTGGCTGAAGGCTTTGCAAAGTTATTCACAGATTAAACTGTCCCGGTTAATCTGCTATACAATGACGTTCAGGCAGAGCTTCAAATATGCTTGGGTTTGGATAGAAATCAAATGTTACCTTTGGGAAATACGCTTATTATTAACATTAGACATAGCTTTTGGGTCACTTCCAATATCTTTGTTGAATTATAGGGAGTTTGTTATTGGGTTTTCTTTGTGCCCTGTGTTTATGTGTCACGGTTGGACAGACACTGTTTCATAGCATTTACTGTTCCTAGTGCATTAATTATTCCGCCTAACACCTAGCACATGGCCAGCATCCAGTTAGGAGCATATTCCCGCCCTGATGTGGGCTCGTGAGGGTGGCACAGGTAGCACTCTGTAGGCTAGCAAAAAAAAACATAGGAGCAGGAGACAGTAGTTCTATTAACAAATATGCCATAGCTGCAGAAAGCATTTTACTGATGGGCAAGACTGACATCCAGACAAACAGCCAAGGTCTTTTTCTCACCATGTGATCTTTTCATAATCCCCCATTTCTCTCCTAGATCAACAGGTTCCTCTTTATTTGTCATTGTCAGCTCTTAGCACAAAGAGCCTTTTGTCTGTAGCTCTGACCGAAACACACAAGACTATTTTTTGTCCATTCTTGGCCATATGCTTTCAAATGGACTAATGGGTTTCCAAGCTATAAAGCAGAACCTTGACCCCACAAGGGGAGATGGTTGTGTGACAACATCTCTCTGTTTTGACATCATAATTTATCCCCGTTGCAGCACAACCCAGCAAAAACACTTGAACCCAGTCTGCTCCAGAGCTTGTGCTATGGATACCGACACTGGAATCACAGCGGTGGCAGCTTCTGACGCCAAGGCTCAGAGCAGGGAAGACCTGAGCCAGTCAATAGCTGCCTCTTTATGTCCTCTTCTAGTTCAGGATCAGTGGTGTGATGAAGCTATCACGCCTCCTTTGTAAGGCAGCACATGTTGCAGCAGCAGTCACACTAGCCATAAAGCCCAGAGGATTCCTGCCAGAGCCCTGCCACAGTTTCCTTCTGCTCGGTTATTTTAGGTCCCATAACACGTGCATTGCTGCACCCGTGGATGTCACTCTAAAAGTGCATTACCAAGGCAGAAACAGACAAACAAGAAAGAGTTACTTATTTGTCCCGTTTTCTCAGATTGCTGGACTGCACCACATTGCACCCAGCCTGCCTAATAAAGAAGGACACAAAAAGCTACTGATGGCTTGTACGAATCTTGCTAGTAATATTCTGCCTTTAACACAGTACAAAAAGAGCTCATACCCTTTAACTGGCACTTGCTCTGGACCATCACAGAAACCCTTATGTTTTCCAGTGGAAATAGCTCCAAAGCCAAATTCCTACCTGTCTCTTTCAGGGTGTGTCTTTGCCACATCACATAACGTGGGGTTGCTCAAGGTAAAACCTGGAGCTTCAAGGGTGGTTTCTTAAGAAACACAATGGGGGTGCTGAGGAGAAGGGGGACCCTGGCCCTGATTTTATTTTTCCTCATTTCACTTCTTTCAAAGATCTGCATTTGATGAATCTGTCTGTCAGAGACTGGTGTCTGTGTCTGTGTGACCCATTTCATTTAACAGCCACTTTCCCATGTGTTTAACAGAGCTTGTGGGATTCCACCATTTGCTGGTGCTCCAGATGAGGGAGGAGAAGGAAAAGAGCTTATCTCCACATTCAGCCCCTATCTGAGCCTGCCAGCTGGGTCATGCTGGGGTGGTGGCAAGGGGGAGGATGGACAACGTCTATGGGGAAATGAGCACAAGGCTTATCTGCACATAAGGGAAGGGGAAACCTGCACACCCCAAAGCACCGCTGATGTTAATAGCTGCTCCAGACCCAGGTTTGAGGGGGAAAGAGAGCAGCACTATGTGGCCTAGAGCTGCCATCACCTGCACAGCCAACACCAACAAGTCCTGCAAGTGCAAGGGCCCACTGACATGTTCATAGAATCATACAATGCTTTGGGTTGGAAAGAATCTTAAGATCATCCAGTTCCAACCCTCCTGCCATAAGCAAGGACACCTCACACTAAACCATGCCACCCAAGGCTTCATCCAACCTGGCCTTGAACACTGCCAGGGATGGAGCACTCACAACCTCCCTGGGCAACCCACTCCAGTGCCTCACCACCCTAACAGGAAAGAATTTCTTCCTTATATCCAATCTAAACCTTCCTTGTTTAAGTTCGAACCCGTTACCCCTTGTCCTGTCACTACAATGTTCTTAAATGAAGCATCAGCACATACAGAAACCAACCCAAGGCACTTCATTTGCTGGAGTACAGCCTCAGGGGGTCAAGCCCAAGACAAACAGCATTATACCATGGCTGTCTGGCAGGCTGGGAAGCAACAAAGACCAGCCTGTGCTCAGCCATCCTCAGAAGGGCAGAACAGAGCTTTGCATCAACAGGGCAATCTCTCCAAAGCCCCTGGGTGGGAATTTTCCCTTCCCAATACCACTAACCAACCTGAACATACAGCACCAGCTCCCTCCAAAACCCGGCTTCAACGCTGTAATGCACATTACTTTGGGTTACCCGAGGTTACCCAGGATAGAGCCCCTGTCTCCCAGTTACACGAACAGATCCTCAGAGA
The DNA here is from genome assembly GCA_002631895.1 of Agapornis roseicollis. NCBI lineage: Eukaryota > Metazoa > Chordata > Aves > Psittaciformes > Psittacidae > Agapornis > Agapornis roseicollis. The sequence goes on along the minus strand of NDXB01010845.1, from coordinate 18,537 downwards.
TTTACAGAGAATTTAAACCAAAATCTCTAACCAGAAATGTGATAACAGAATTCCTCTCAGAACCTCTGTTACATGCAAGCGAACACCAAAGCTTTTAATTTAGCTGAAAGATCTCTCTCTGAAGAGAGCGACGCACAGTTTGTTCAGGACTAGTTGACAGATGGGAAAATTAAGTCCTCCGTTATTGTTCCATTTGCTGGATGCAAAAGAAATACTTCACACCTACAGAGGGCTTGGAGAAGGGGAAGAGCAACAGAATTATCAGCTCTCCAGACAAAACATACAGACAAAAGTGTCCAGGTCTGATCCTGGAAGATGCTGCACGCTTTCAGCTAGTCAGGAAATCAGCCTTTTCCTTAGCATTCCTCAGTGATTTTCCTGTGGTAAAGCAGAGCAATACATGGGTGAATTTAGTGTTAGACCTGAAAAATCAGAGTTACACAAGATCCTTTCAGTCTGACATCTCCACCCTGCAAACTCTTTCAAAACAGTAAGTTCTGTTTTTCAGTTGAAATTTCCTTGTTTTTTTTAAAGGCTGAAAACCTTTCACTGAAGGGTCTTTCTTTTCTCTACTAATAAAAATAGGCTATTAATACTATTTTGCCCTTTTTCATTGAAGTTTCTGTGCAGTTTTCTTCCATCCGGGAGCCAAAACTATACCAAGAAATAACTGGCACCTCTTAGACAAATTGCTCAGAGAGGACCAAGCAGTTGGCCCCGCACTCACATCTGGGCTCTCTCAGACAATGAATAATGAATTAATGGGGCATTATGGAGCAGACTTGAGGCCAAATTCAGTTCTGGGAAGTGCAGTTATTACAGAGCTGTCACACCAGCCATGGTCCCATATGCCAACCAAGGCCAGGGCTTGAGCTGACATAGAAATTGACTGTGTAAAAGGTCAATAGCCAGAAAAGGGATTAAGTAAATAAACTAAGACAGAGAACACACAGCCCACAGAGATATCCCATTTCTTCTTCCACAGAGCAGCAATAAAACATTGCCTCTCAGTTTAAAGCCCTGGGTCTGGTTTGAGGTGCTCTGAGCTGCAGACTACCTGTATTGAGGACACCATGTACCACAGCAAACAGGAGTAAATTGATGGGGTTTAATTGGAGCCTGTTCCTCTTTATCAATGGGAGGAGCAACAGAGCCTTCCCTGGTTGCAGATTCTGCTCTGATTACAAGCCTGATAACAGCAGCTTCACAAAGGGGTAGGAAAAGCTGCATTCCCAACACCCAAGACCTTTCCTGTGGAGCACTGCAAACTCATCTCCCATGGGCCAATACCCTGGAAAACTCCAGGGATGCTGAAAGGCACCTGCCTAGTTATTCCCTTGCAGAGGCCCTCATGTATTTGCAGTTCATTTTGGGCATCCCTTTGCCAAAGTGATGGTCCTAGGAAGACAATTGAGTACTTTGTTGTTAGCCAGGATGGTGATTTACCATTGTTCCCTTGGGACACACCTCAGGACCACAGCTTGCTTGCTTGGCTTACAAGAAGAGCCTCACTGGAAGCAAGAGTCACTTGAGCCAATCTTGACCCTCCATCCCCTTTGCTCCCTGTGCTGAGTTACCAAGCACTTGCAGATGCCGTTAGGAAAAAAACCTGTTTGCACCTTTAGCCTTTATGCTGCTCTCTCTAATATTTCTTTGCCTATGGACATTTTTGAGGGGAAAAAGAAATCCCAATGTAAATCAAGTCCATTGTTTTCACAGAACAGTGCTACGGGACTTCAGAACATGGTTGTGATTTGCCACATCTGTTATTTTTATTCATTGTTTTCGTGCCAAGAGCTTTATAAAAGGTGTTATACAACTGCATCGTATCACATAATCCAACATGTTTCCACAATCAGGAGGCCACATGAGCCTTTAAGCGACAATCTCATCAAGTGTTTCTATACATCTTTTAGCCCAGCCAGGCTGAGATAGAAAGATAAACTGTGGTTGGGGTTTCCTCCTTTCTCCTGCAGACTCCACAGTTTGCTGATGGTCAAGTTCATCTGTGATCCACAATGGATCACTCTGCATTTGCATTCGGAAAACAAACATATAGCTTGAATCCTGTACACTATGTAACTGAACAAGCAGAGATTTATCCCCTGGTTGCATATAACAGGATCATCTCTTGTCAAGACTCTAATGGGTTTGTTGCTTTCCAAATATTGATAGATGAGCATTTATCACATGGAAAGTAAAATACATTTGCACTGAAAGCTATGGATGGACAGCTGGATTGAAGGCTGGGAAAACAAGAGTGGAAAGCTATTTAAATGAAGACCCACATTCTTCCCTGTGAACTGGCTGATCTTTAAGGTCCCTTCCAACCCAAAACATTCTGTGATTCCAAGTAACAAACAAGGAAGAATCCTAGGGAACCACAACATCTTCTGCAAAGACCACTTGTGGAACACCTTTGGAGCACCTCAAAGAGGTTTGCAGACATGGGGTGCCATCCAGGCAGGCAGGGCTCAGTACAGAGCCTGCTGCCACTCTGGATGCTCACTCAGCATGGCAGCTTCAGCTCCACTGCCCCTTTTCCTCTTCACCTTCCCCAGTGACAAATAACAGCAACCAATGGTTCACCATGAAAACAAGCCAGAAACATCCGCAAGTCTGAAGAGATGCTATTTCTGGAAGAATCCTCCAAAGGAGACTCTTCCACTTGTAAGCAGGGACCAGGAGTTTGGATGTGATGGAGCTCTGCTGTGGGAAGGACAGGTTTATTGGGACACAGTCCATAGTTCTGCTATAGGTGAGGCACTGAGAACTTTGGAAATTTCCAGCCTGGCACTGCTTTAAGTGAAAAGCTCCATCTTGCTCTCCTGGGTCAGATATCCTGCATGCAGTTTCTAATTTGGACCACAGCTCTGGAAAACTTGATTAGAGATGTGAAAACAGAACTTTTATTAGGGAGAACTGAGCTCTTGCCAAGGGTTATTTTTCAAGGGAGCAGGACCTAATCCTAGAAGTAGTTCCAGGGCTGTGCTATTCTGGATGCCCTTGCAATGGTTTATGGCAATTATGCAGCCAAACCTGGACTGACTGGTAATGTTTGCTTTGGACAAGTTGCTGCAGATGGCAAGCAACTGCAGATGTATTTCTCAACCTGGTGCAGGCATCACTGAGAATACATCGTCTCCTCTTTTTCTGCCCCTCACTTTTCTTTTTAGTTTCATTTTTACACAATTAATGTGTATATATATTCCCAAATACATACTACCCAAAAACAACCGAGCATTTAAAAGCATGCAGAGAATAAAGTTACCATACCTGCACTCAGACAGAAGCCTGTTAGATGTAACCACCAGACAGACAAATCTCTTTGCCAGCTTTCAAAGCTAAAACTTCTGAAGAATCAAATATAAGCCCCTTCCTTAGGTGGATGTTTTCCAGGGAACAGCACATCAGCTTCCTCAAGGGAACCCACAAGGTTGAGGCATGGAGTGACCCTCTGGAGGGAGCTTTACATGCATACAGCAAGCAGTAACTGGACTGAACTAAGCCATAAATCCAGGAATGCATGGGAAAAGAGCAAATTAAAATGTGCTATACTTGGCAGGTTCCTTTGCGAGCACAGTGCTTGTGAAAGGTGACATTAACAGCCCCAGCAGCTGAAGGCTGCTCTTTCTTCCACAGCTGGGGTAGCACAAGCAAGAGCAGCAAAAGCTTCCCAAAACAGTGCTCCCATCCTCTCCCAAAAGGGCTTTGCCTTGGGTGAGAGAGCTTCTGCAGCATCTCCTGCCTGGCACAGCCACTCAAAGCTCACCACTGGCAATTGAGGATGTGTTTGGGATGGGGAAGCCACCACCAAGAGATGCCTGGGATGGGGCAAATGGGCCTTAGGCACTCCAAGACCATCCATGGGACACTTTAGCAGGCAATGAGCAGAATGGGACCAATACTCCTGCAGCTCTGCATGCAAGGACTGTGCAATGCATTGTGCCCACTGCTCCCTTCTACACCACCAGTTAATTTCATTGCAACAGAAGGGAAGTGTCCCTGGGCAGCCAGACTGCTACAGTTCCCAAGAACCCATCACCCCATGCCTGCTTCCTACACAGGATGCGCTGGAAAACATCCTTTCTCCAGCACAGACACTAGTCCCCCTGCCCACCCCCTCCCCAATTAACCCACCCGCATTGAGCACCTGAATTCCTCCATGGAAAAAGAGTGAGAATTAATTTGTTAGTGTCAAATTATATCTTTGGATGTGCATGCTCAGCTCTTCCGGACTTCAGTGGAAACGTGGCCTTCCCACAGGCAGCCTGGGCTCGGTGTGTTTGTAGCGTGCTTTGAAGCTGGGCTGGTGTTAGGAGGTGTGAAATACTCGGGAGAGGGGAGCTCACCACTCTCCCTGCTCTGCCACAGTCAGGCAGCAAAGCAGAGCAGAAACAACAGGCACGATGCGGGAAGTCAGATCCCACAACTTCATTAAGAGTCAGAAAGGAGATCAAAGGAAGGAATTTTCAGCTTTAAGGAAGGAAGAAAAGGGACCAAAAAAAAGAAAAGAAGGGGGAAAACTGTGTTTTAAATTTCCAAGAAACCCAGAGTTCACTTCGTTACATGGAAATAAATAAGTGATTTCCTAAGCAAGGCAGAGCTACCCTGCTGCACGCCCTTCTCTCATCCATGCAGCATGGGATGCCTTGTTTGCACCCAGACCTCCATCAATTTGACTAAAGCCATACCTCCTTGTGTGTGGGCACACCAGGTTGGTTACACACTGCTCCTTGTCCTGCCCACACTTGTCCTTGGCATTCTCCAATGAAAACCAAAGGATGCCAGCCCTGCTCTTCACTGCACAACTTAAACCTATTTACACAAAGATAACAGCAGGAGGAACCTCCAGCCAGTCAAGGACCAGACACACACACACCTTAATCCCTTGCAGCCAGACAGGTCCCAAAATAGCCAGATTTTTCCCCTAAGAGTTTGCCAAGGTGAGGCAGCCAGCAGCTCACAGAGTGTTTTGATCACAACTGCATATTCAGGTCCACTTCAGCCACTTGGATGTCTCTGGTGTCACTGGGCAGCACCCAAGGGACCAGCCAGTGTTACTGGATGGTCACAGCAATGTTGATGGCTGGGAAAAAGCAAATAGGACACCCAGCTTCAGGCTGGGCAAAGAGGAGGATCCGAAGTGGTGCAGAGAGCTGGCCTTGCCAGCATCACCCTGGGAAGGTGATGGAGCAAATGGTGCCAGAAAGCATTTCCAAGAGGCTAAGATGATGGCAACTGAGAACAGCCAGTGCCAGTTCCCCTGGCACAAGTCATTCCTGATGCTCTCTGTGATTAAAGGGCTGGCTCTGTCGATGAACAGAAAACAAGGGGGTTTATTTACCTTAGCAAGGCCTTTGGCTCAGCTTCCCATAGCATCCTCAGAGCCAAACTGGTGAGATATGAACTGGGTAAGTGGACTAGCAGGAAAACTGTCCAGACTGCTCAAACACCATGTTTGGGGTACAAAGTCCAGCAGGGAGGCAGGGAGCAGTGCCATCCCTCAGGATCAATACTGTCCCTATTAGCTACCAGGACAATGGGACAGAGCATTGGCAGATGATGCTGAACTGGGAGGAGCAGTTGATGCTGGGGAGGACAGCACTGCTGGTCAGAGATTGACCAGGCTGGAGAAAGGATATTGTGAATGCAAATGCCATGAAAGCAGCTTCGCAGGAAGGGTCCTGATGGGCTGAGATGTCTGGGGATGGAGCACGCATTGCATGGGGAGATGTGGGGAGAATGGCATTTGTCCAGCCAGGAGGGAAGGAGGCAAAGGGAAGGTCTCACTGCTCGTGATGGGATGGTGGAGAGAAGGCAGAGTCAGACTTACCTCAGAGGGGCACAGCAAGAGGTGATGGGCAACATGGGATATCCTGAGTAGATGATAGGAAAACACTCTATTTGATCATGAGGGAGGTCAAGCACTGCAGGGCTGGAGAGATCACAGACTGGTTTGGGCTGGAAGGGACCTGAATGCTCTCTCAGTTTAAAGCCATTCCTCTTTGTCCTGCCCCTACCAGGCCCTTGTCAAAAGCCTCTCTCCACCTTTCTTCAGCTACTCGGGTCTCAGCTAAACACAGCCCTGAGCAACCTGGTGTCAGTGCTCCTGATTTAAGCAGGGGTTGCTCTAAAGCCTTCTACAGACCTGCTGCTGATTTCCAGACCCACCCTAGGCTCAGAGGTCACTGGAAAAGGGAACATGCTTGCCCTGTGTCTCTGCACAGTACTCACCGACTGTACTTCACTACAGTGATAAACCAGCATTGACAGAGCGCTCTAAAAGTCAGCTGAATCTCAAACCCATTTTCCATGCAGTGTGCCACACTGGCCAAGACCAGACAGCTCCTTCTCAAACAGCTTCATCAGGCAATTAATTTTCCCCCCTGTCACCAACAGCAAACAGTCCCTTGAAATCAAAGGGACAGATAAAACAAGTTAACACTTTTTCAGATGCTTGCTGGCAAGTTCTTTGTTCTTAATGATTAGACTTTCCAAGCAAATGTGTCTTTTGATGATACAGTTGGTGGAACCTAAATAATCCTCAAGGAGGCAAATTAAGGACCATTTCCCTCTCTTTTAACTCGAGTGTTAGCCTTCCCAGCTCTCACCCCAGCACAGCACTATTTATCTGATACCATCCCATAAATCTGGCGAGAACCTTATGCATTTACTGAAGAAGAGTCTGTCCTAACTTTGGGGCAGAGCACCTTCAATTCCCTGTAACGGTACCACTGATCCAGTGCCTGGAATCAGAGCTGTGACCCCCGATCCAGCTCCTGACACCAGGATTTCATGGGAGAGCTGCTTTATTCCCTCTCCCCTGTGTTGTGGGGAGAAAACCCCACATAACCTGATCAGGAGGTAACGGCAAAGGGACATATGAGCCTGTAGGGACTGCCTCCCATCCATGGCACCCCAGCCCTGCATGGACAGGACTGCCATCTGCTTGCTGCTTGTTCAGAGCACTGTGCAAGCACTTCTTGAGCCAGTGATGGACTCCACAGCTTCACCCCTGCAGGTCCGCTGGGCACAGAGGCAATGGCCCAGCGCAGCTGCTCGGCTGAGCCCCTGGCTCGGACTTGCCTTTCCCAAGGGCTCATTTGGGGCAGTGTCCATGGAAGTTGCTCCGAGCCTCGGCTCAAACCCGGATAAACGGAGCGAGGAGCGCAGCGGGGTGGTGCTGGGAGCGCCACCTCCTGGCCTCTGAGTGCAGCTGCACCCGAGCTGACCCCGCTCCGCGCAGGGTGGAGGCTCTGCGAGACGCTGCCCAGTGGGTCCCTGCCGTGCGTGGCACCCGGTGTATGCCGCAGTGTGGGTGCCATGGATCCCATTCAGTCACATTATGCCTAAGCCTGCAGCTGATCCGTTGGGTGCTTTGCATTGCTGCTGTGGATCCATCAGAGAGCATCAACCAGCCCCGAGTCCACCCCGTGCACCAGAGTGTGAGAAAAGCACCCACAACCCAACCCCAACTCCAGTGTGATGGCTCAAGGCAGTTCCCAAAGCAAGGGGCCGGAGTCCATCCACTCACCACGATTCTAATTTGCACCCAATTAAGAGGTAAGCTGCTTCCTTTCAGCCCAAGGATGCCATACAGGACATCGCTCTGTCCCTGGGAGCCATCCCATCTGCTGATCTCCAAACAGTGTGTACAAGAGGGAAATAGCACATGGGGACAAGCCTTGGCAAAGCTGGAGGTCTGGTGAGCAGCTTCAAGGAACTGCTCTGCCACTGGCCTGAAAGAACAACTCCATCAGCTACAGCAAACAGACCTTCTGCTTCCCCCAGTTCCAAATTCATCACAGGCTCAAGTACACACACTGCAGGCTTTTCCTGCTTTAATTATTTAGAAATCCTAACTCTGGCTCTTTATTGTCAGGAACCATTTCCACATTCTAGTATTTTAAGACTAAAAGAAGAACAAATCTGAAGCCTTTCCCTCATCCTGCTGGTGAAGTTTAATTCACTCTAATTATTTCATATGACTTGGACTATAATAGTTTCATAATTTCTAGTATATTAAGCACTTAATACGTTGTGTCATTTGAAGTCGCATATTAAATTCAGCAAAGTACATTTTAATGAGAGCTAAGTAGTGTGAAAACATTAATATAACACAATAGCTCATTTTTGCACCCATGTTGGGAAGTGCTGCCACTGTGCATCGTGCACGCAGGCAGGTGAGCACAGCAGAGGATGGATGGGCTCCTGGACCAAGGAGCTGGCGGGGAAAGTTTGGGATAAGGACAGCAGGAGGTGGGAAGGCTCTACACACCAGGCCCAGCTGTGGGACTGAGGTGTCCAGCCCCTTTAAGGTACAACAACAACAACAACAGGAACCCAGGCCAAGCTTTCCCATGGATCCTGTGCAGTCACCCTGTGCCACCTCCAGCCCATGAGGTACCAATGTAATGCAGGCAGAAGGGAACAGAGAATCCCATCCTAGTTTGGGTTGGAAAGGACCTCAAAGCTCATCCAGCTCCAACCCTGCCACAGGCAGGGACCCCTTGCACTGGAGCAGCTTGCTCCAAGCCCCTGTGTCCAACCTGTCCTTGAGCACTGCCAGGGACAGGGCAGCCACAGCTTCTCTGGGCACCCTGTGCCAGCGCCTCAACACCCTCACAGGGAAGAGCTTCTGCCTAATGTCTAATCTAAATCTACCATGCAAGGAAAGAGGTTCAGTTGCTCCTCTACGAGCTCCAGACACCCAAATACTTCACTCCCTCAAGCAACCAACCTCTCAGCTCGCAGAGCTTGACTCTACCATTTTAATCATCTCTTTGCTGTTGTCTCCTTGGTCTATGCATCCCTCCCATGTCCCAACAGTAGGATTCCCATTCCCCAAGGCTTACCTGCTTGTGAAATAGCAATCCCAGCCCTGCTGCTCCTGCTCATGTATCACAGCTCACCCAGCACAAAAGAATGCCTGACCCCAAACGAGCCACAAGAGCTTTGTCTGATGCTCTCAGAAAAGAGGAGACCCAAAGGAAGTAGTTAGAGCACTTCCACCCCAAGTATTTTATAACCTTCAGCCCAGCTAACCACATCCACATGCCCCAGCAACGATCTTCCTCACCCGCAGGTGATGAAGGACGCTCTCCTGCCCCCGCACAGGTGATCCCAGGGTCAGGCACTGGATTTCCGCAGGGAAAAGCCGTGGTGGATTGCTGGGGCGGGGGGGGG
>NDXB01010844.1:26120-73285 GCA_002631895.1 Agapornis roseicollis | reverse complement strand
CTTTTTTTTTTTGTTTTGGGTATTTTTGGGGTTTTTTTTTTTTTTTTTTGGCTTGTATTACACCTTTTTCCAATAGTGCAGTCTGAAATGCTAGCCAAGGACAAGATTTGATATGAAGGCTTTCTGTGAGTGGGACATCAACAAACCAAAGACTTTCAAATTAGACTCCATAGAAAAAAGGCTGTGCAGTTGACATGTTGTTGCAAGATATTTCTTGCAAACTTCATCACAGCAAAGGAGGCAAGTTGGCAAGAGCCAACTGAGCAACGGCCTCATGCCGTTAAGCTGAACAATTGGAGACTTTGTCTCTTTTACTTAAGGCTGCAGAATGTTTTGAAGTTTGGCAGTATTGTACTGATTTCACATGAGTGAGAACAGGGAGGTTCAAGGGATGAGAAACAACATTTACAGTGTGTGTTAGAGGACAGCCTGACAGCTTTCTGAGCCACCTCAGAGTCTTTCCAAGGTGTGTGGATAAGATGATGCCCGCAATGAGATGATGCCTTGTTTCCAGGTTTTTTATGTTCTAGCTGCAGCACCAAACTGGGAAGATCTGATTTGCTAGAATGACGCAGGCAATGCTCCACTGGTGTGAGAAAGGCACAATTGCAATGCTTTCAGCACAGCTAGGATGATTTACTTTAGCTCCAGAAAGTCTTGCATGGTGAACTCACGTTTGCATTGCTGCTGAAAAGAACAAACCATGTGAAGAATTTTTTTTTTTTTGGGGGGGGGAGGGTGTGACCCCACAACCATAATTTTAAAAGGAGGGTGCTATTCCAAGAATAATCTGTGATTTCTGAACGATGTCTGAGCATACAATTTCTTAACAGGAAATAAGTTCACGACACAAGTTATCACTGGCAGACCTCATCTATATGCAGAGAAAATATCACCTACAGCTTTCCTGAGATTGGCCGATGCTCAACATGTCTTCACTGATTACACATGTTGCCTGCAGCTGCGTTTTGATTGCACACAATGTATCCCCAAGGTCTCTTGCAGGAGATGGTTACACAGAACTTGCTGTTCCGTAGGAGCTTCCTTTTAACAAGAAGTCTGTCTTCTCTGCTGTATCTGTCATACCAGACATAAATCAGTGTCAATATACCACTCTAAAAATAGTCTGGGCCTGCTCTACCTTCAGGCAGCCTTAAAAAGTCAGCACATATTGCCTCTGTCCCAAGACTTGGAGAGAGGCAGGTGCTTGTTCAGTACTGCCGGATTTATGAACACTTGTCAACTGAAGAAGAAGGACAAGTTTCATGAAGCGGCAAGACCTTCCTGCATTTGACCCTGGGAGGTTTTTGTCCTTTTTCTTTTTGGCTCTGGGTATCTTATCAGTGGCTCTTTATGCCCTCCTAGTCTAACTAATTGATTCCTTTCTCTTGTGATGCTTTTGTAATTGGATTGTAATAAATTATACCCTGCTGTTCAGGAATGCGTCAAATGTTGTTTTAACTTGTCCAATGCAAACTATTGAGAACTGGAGCCTGAATCATTTAATAATTCTGCTGTCACTTACATCTGAATAAATCCAGTATGACTCCATTGGCCTCAAGTCCTTTCTCAGCATTTACACCAGTGTGAGTGATGGCAGATTTTAACTCTTCATTCCTGTGGTGAGATAGATGGACTACAGGCCAAGATATACAGAATGCATTGGGAAAGCAATGAGTAATACTGCACAATAATTTCAAGAAACTAAATTAAAAACACTGACTATTGCCTGAGGTTGTCGTATTCTTGAAAAGTGGTGGCCAAGAAGTACCCCTTGGCCTATTGCATTGAAACTCTCCCATGGATAAACACAGAAGTTCTTAACATATATTCTCTTAAACTCAGTAAAGAATTATTTCCTCTACTGACAGGACTCAGATAGTATGAACAAGCTGCCAGGCAAAGACCAGACTTTTCCCAAGGCAGCAATTGTCTTCCCTATCACTGTGAGTCAATCTGGTCACTGGACTGCTCGAGGCTCCTCTCCTTGCAGCAGACTGGCCAACTGCACCGAATTATGTGTCAAGGTTTTGGCAGTACAACCTAATTCCCACAGAAGACCGAAGAAGAAGTACAGTTTTCATTTAAGTTTCTGACTGGACTGTAAGCATTGAGCTCTTTTATACAAGATGGAAAAGCTCGTGTTTCAGTTGACACTTTACATGGCGACTTTTTTTCCATTATTCTGGCCATGGACCACTGGCAGCTGTAGAGATTAAAAACAATGCTATAATCCTCCACAGGCTCTTGACAGCACTGTCCGCACATCCTCACAGCACATGGGCTTTACTCAGCTGTTTCAGAATTTGATTTGTAAAAAAAAAAAAATCCTAGAAAGCGGATTTGAAGTTTTGTACCATTTTACCTGCAACAGGGAGGTGCATTCAGTTCTCTTCTTGCACCTATTTAAAATCCTGGTCATGAATTTACAACCGAACCATAAAGATGCAAGGAGGGTCAAAATCTGTTTTATTTCCCTCTAAAATGCCAATGGAAGTGATAGGTTATCAGCAGCTCATTAAATATCACAGAGCCTTAGCTGAGGGGGTTGAACTTCAAAATTTAGTTGCTAAAGCTGAGGAATGACTGTTGTTTCGTACACTCATTGGAGATTTATTATAAAGACTCCCTTTAAATGAGAAGTGGACAGGCTTCTGCCTCTGGCTGTATTCCAGCATCATGGCAGATGTTTTTGGTGGCAGGTCTTAGAAGTCAGGTACCAGCTAGGGAAACCCAACCACAGGATGCATGGCTACTGTGGGCTGACCTCTTTTCTCAGCATGGACGTAAAAGGGCAGAAAGTCTTGGTGCCACTGGTTTAGAAGTGGCACCCTACAGTGCTTAGAGCAGAACTTTGACCACAAGAACTATGCTTATAGCTCTTGTTTTAGTCCCTTTAGTTCATGTTCCTTCACTTTAATTTAGGACATGTGGGAAAGTGCACACATACTTTTGACATAGCTGATATAACTTTTGATTGAGGGTGAGCATTTGCTATGAAACAAGAAGGAAAAATTCTACCAGCTTCTATGCACTTCCAGGCTAAATTTGGTCTGCTCAGATTTGCAGCACTGAGTGTATGTTACGACCGGTTTTTTTTTAATGCCTTTAGTTTCATTTTGTGTCATAGTCAGGTCAGTGTTTCTATTTACTGGGTCAAATTTAGGAAGATCCTCTGGTTTTCTGTCCATTTCACATACATCTTGGAAAATAACTGAAAACAGACATGATTCAAAACAATAAAAAGTTCTAAATAAGGAAAGGACAGATAGGTGTGCTTTCGGAACTTTTAAATGAAAACCTGATACAGGAAGAAGAACTGAGTCTAACAAACTTCCTTTGTATTGAAAGATCAAATGGAATCAAAAGTTGAGCAGTTAATATAATACATATTTACTGCTTATGCTGCAGAACAACAGCATTCTCTTTGCAAGCAGAACAATCAAAAGAGGACTGCATAACTCATCACTCAATACTTCATAGTTTATTCTCCATTGTCTACAAGCATATGTAGCCAAATCTTTAAGTCTTGACCACTGTTATACTCAGTCCTTGTCAAGACAAAATTGACATTATTCCAAAGTTGTTGCTATTTCTAGAGCATAAAAAAACATTAAAAGTGGTGTTTTCACAACTACTATTTCTCAATCGTGTCTGGTAATTTCATGGCCTTTTGAAGGAATTCAACATCGTGTTCAAAGCAAAGTTCAAAAGACAGCCACGCACCTAAATCACTTATGCTACTTTGAAAACACTACTTTAGAATAACTAAACTTAAGTCACAGGAGCCGCACCAGAAAGAAACAAGGTTTCAGGCAGGGGTCCTATAGAAGGTATTTAGTTTATGAGCCACATTGAGATTCCTATGACTGCCAACCTGTCACATGTCACTGCTTGTGTCTGACAGCTGTGCAGCGTGATGTCTCATGTATTATCAGTGAGATCTTGGAGTGAGAGCTGCACTGACAGTCCTGCTGGCAGTGCTTGGGGCGGGAGCATGTCATTCCCCTCTAAGAGCAGAGTTGGCTGTACAGCATGGTCAGTCGTTGAAACTTGCTCTGGTTGGTAAATGGAACAGGAGAGAATTGCAAGATTCAGAGAGAGAAGGTGTTTAGGAATGTTCCTGCTCTGTTTTAATGAGCACTCTCTGAATACAGCAGATGTTATTCCAGCAGCTTCTAAGCTTCTTGCAATTCCATGCACAGCGCCAGGCCTTACTGAAAGGAAATATGAATTCCCATGACTGTTTCTGCAGATCTAGCTACGCTGATGGAATAATCACCCTTTGGATATTTGTAAATAAGTTAGCACAGCATTTTCACTGTAGGAATTAACTGAGTAGCTAATTGCAGTGATGGAGAGCTATTCTCTCATGGCCTAATTAGAATATTGAAATACTGTACTTAACCTCCATGTATGTCTGCATTAACAGTTTAAAAAAACCCAAACCAACCAAAACCAAAGCATCAAAATCACACATGGGCTTATGCGTTGGTAAAAAGACATGAGCGAACTTGCATATGTCCAACCGTAAAGGTATTTTCTGTGAATTGGGTTATAAGATTGCAATTCTAAGCAGCCACACAATTAATTCTTCAGTTATGCAGTCCAATTAGGACAAATGCTTCCTTTCTAGTTTAATTAGAGATGGGTAAGCTCGTTTGAGCTTATTTGTATAAAATATGTGCTCATTAAACCAGGCCTGGATTTTGTTCAGCTTGTTAGAAATGTTGTGAAAAAAAGCAGCTTTCTCACACTGCCACTGGCCTTTTTAACCCTTTAAAGACCACAAGTCTGACAGTCTATCACTTATGCTCAAAGTACAGTACACTTGCTTAGCCAGAAAAATTAAAAGGGTGATTGTGCTACAGTTGGTATATTTGTAAACTTCACGGTGCCATGGAGATAAATATCTTCCATCATCAGATATCATTCATTGCAACATCCCTCCCTGTGGGCTAATGCAACCCGTGATAGGTTTGTAGGCTTTGCTAATCTTTTCAGAGTTCTCTGGCAGCAGAATAAAATGGGGCTGACACACAACATGTCTTTGCTGAGAAAAGAGCAGGGGACTCATGAAACAGTGTATAAATATATCTGCAGGGAATGAAGCAGAAAGATTTACATCTAAGCTTCACAGTATGAAACCACAAAGGGCATAAAGTCAGTTGAATTGTCCCAGGTAAAGACAAAACCAACAGTTAGGAAACTATCTTCTCCTTCTGCCCTCTTACGCTAATTACTTCTTTTGTGAGCTCATTTATTCATCACAGAGTAGTTCACTTCTGTAGCAGCAGAGCCTGCATCCATCTCATGCTTAAAAAAGCCCTGAGGTATGATATCATTTATTGAACCTATACCTACAGAAAATCGAGACCTCTGTGCCTGTGATCAGGGCAGATTTTCTTCTTGCATGCTCTTTCAGCCTCAGGTCCTTGAAGTGAGAGGTAGGGAAGACTGAGCCACCTTCCAGGCTACAAGTGGGCCCAGAGAAATGGAGCCTTACAGGAGGATCAGGCATGGCTGAAAGCACTCAAACCTTGGCAGAAGCCGTGGTACTGGGCAATGCCAGAGTAGGAAGAGTCCAGATGGCTAGAAAAAGCATGAGGGCAGGCTGTCAAAGATTAAAGTCTAATTTATCCCTCCTGGGGCTGCATACTCCCCCATACTGTCAGCAGAATCAGCAAATGCAAACCACAGGCACACACAAAGTGGGAGATGGCAGCCTCAGCCAAGCAAGCTTTGGGGCACGCCAAGGCTATCTTACAAATGCAAATCCATCCCTTTTCTCCTGCACGTGAAGGGGATTAAGAATGCAATGAGTGTACATTCAAATATTGTGTGCACAAACACAGCCCTCACCCTTTGAAATCATGGCTCTGAATGCCTCTAGTTTCTGCTGCAATGCTTGGAGCCTGGGTTTGAGAGTCAGTGAAGGAGGAAGCTTAAGTATGGTTCCCAGGTCTACAGGTGATTTCCACAGGGCAGGAAAAAGCTCATAGACTAAGTGGAGCTCAAATTTGGGGTTTGGAACCTATTGTTTGACAGGCAGAAGAAAACAGGCACTGTTCTGGAGTCCTGACTGCTGGCCCAAGAGCTGCCTGCAACCACTTACAGGCTGGCAAAACCTCTGAATCAGGGAGAAAATGTAGTGTATGTACAAGATATTGTTCTAGGTTGTGCATGTAGGACCACATCCAAAGTCTACTGAACTTAACAGGAAACTGGACTTCAGAGACCATGGGGTAGTATAGCAATTGATACAACAGTCCCATGGGCAGGGTTTTGGGCTGAGCTTCTTACTGCCTCAAAACGCACAGTCTCAGGATTGCCCTATGGGAGATATTTGGTGTGAAATAAAGACACTGTAATAAAAAATAAAATCCTACAGATTTGTGATGACATCATGGTACTTATGATCTTGTATTTTCACAGGTGTTATGCCATCATCTCCTAGTCTGAACAGTTGCTTCAGTACAGCTAAATGGGAAGGGGTAGAGGGGAAATTCTGGGTTTGAGCTGGGACCTACTGGGACCTGTCGTATTGTATGGAAACTATAACCAAATGAGACTTTTTTGCAGCCATGTGTCAGAGGGAAATAACAACATGAGCCGACAGTGTGCGCTTGCAGCCCAGAAAGACAACCATATCCTGGGCTGCATCAAAAGGAGTGTGACCAGCAGGTTGAAGGAGGTGATCCTGCCCCTCTACTCTGCTCTCAGGAGACCTAACCTGGAGTATTGTGTGCAGTTCTGGTGTCCTCAACATAAAAAGGACATGGAGCTGTTGGAACAAGTCCCGAGGAGAGCCACGAGGATGATCAGGGGACTGGAGCATCTCCCATAAGAAGACAGGCTGAGAAAGTTTGGTCTGGTCAGCCTGGAGAGGAGAAGGCTGTGTGGAGACCTCATAGCAGCTTTCCAGTATCCGAAAGGAGCCTAAGGGGATGCTGGGGAGGGACTCTTCATTAGGGACTGTAGTGACAGAACAAGGGGTAATGGGTTCAAACTTAAACAGGAGAGGTTTAGATTGGATCTAAGGAAGAAATTCTTTCCTGTTGGGGTGGTGAGGCACTGGAATGGGTTGTCCAGGGAGGTTGTGAGTGCTCCATCCGTGGTAGTGCTCAAGGCCAGGTTGGATGAAGCCTTGAGTGACATGGTTTAGTGTGAGGAGTCCCTGCTTATGGCAGGGGGATTGGAACTGGATGATCTTAATGTCCTTCCCAAACCTAACTATTCTATGATTCTATAATTCTGACAGAATCCCTTGTGGAGGATATGCTGGCTCCGAGATACTTTCAGCTTTCAGAGGGAGATTTCCTAACAACCAGCCAAAATGAAAAGGGAAGACCTTTTATAATTAGTAACCCAAAGAGCTACTGCAAGGCTATTTCCTCTTCTTTGTCTCACTCTATTGACAGACAGCTGGTAGCAAATGGTAACACTGAAGGAAACATACGGACCATGATATAAGGAGTGGAGGGTCCCTGTCAGTCCCACAAGGAGAAGCCCTTCTGGAAGAAAGCAGTGTGATGTTTTCTCTTGCTTTTGCAAGTGAATGATGCTTCCTCACAAAGAATATTTTTACTACTCTGTTCTTCTGCTATGGGAGAAGATATAATAATAGGGGGTCACTTTACCAGTGTTGTATCTGTCCCTGAAAGTGGTAAAGACTTCAAATACTTCGTAACATATTAATAAATACGTAGGCAAAAAGTGGTGGAAATGTAACAGGGAAACGCTTCTGTTGGTATCAGAGAGATTTCAGGGGCTTTTATATTTTAGTCAGGTACAGACAGTGTTAGTCTGGCCATGACGGCTAAAAATAATTCTAATTACTTTCAGCTTAGGTTCCCTCAATTTCAATTTCTGACTAGTGTCTTAAATGGATTGTAGTGATTTTAATTCAGAACTGGAACAAGGGATCAGAGAAGTGACTGGCCTAACTCCCTGCTCTCACGCTCCTTTTCCCTTATTTTAATTAAAACTTTACTTTAGCTGACGCTGTCCTCAGAACAACCAGGTTGAAAACATGTAAAACTGTTACTTCTGTATTTCAGGTGGTGTAAGTTGCTTATCTCTATCAGTGGTAGTTTCTGATGTTACACAGAAGAAAGCAAGCACAGAGCTGCTTGACAGCATAACTTTAAGGCAAACTATGATATGGCTAAAAGCTTTTCAATAAACTATTTAGAATAATTCAATGACATGTAAATAGTCTCAAGAACTAGGCAATACATATTTCTAACCCTTATTTTAAACACTTTTGCTGAATATAAAGCCCCTGGGTTCTCTGCAATGAAGTGTGCCCTTAGTTTTTTGGCCCAACCACGTTTCAATGAATTGGCAGAGAGATGACACAGTTATTCCAGTTAACACTTGTCAAAATATGCTAAATTTGCCACAAGCAATTGCCCTGTGGGTTAAAAGTCTTTGAGTGCTCACACAGCCCAGGGAGAAGGAACAACTGTCCTGTCACTATGCTAAGCACTTGGAACAGGAGCTACACTGTGTGTTAAGTTAATGAACATTTAAATTGCGAGAGGTTAAAAGTGGAAGGAAAGTGTGGACAATACAGATACCTCAGGAGTTTGGCTGACAGATAACAGGGAAGGCTCAGGGAGCTGTAATAAGCCAAGAAAAACTCCCTGTGAGAAATCTTGTGGGATGTTGAATGTACCTAGCTACACCTGCTGGAGTTGTTGCTTGTCCCACCACATCTGGGACTGAAGGGAACATTTTCTGTCAGGAGCAGAGGACACAAGCATCTCTCCATCATTGCTCTTGACCCAGAGCTATCAAACTGCTATGAGGATGTTAACACGGTCCTGATACTTGTGGCCGAATCTGAGTTAGCATCAAGGGGATTTTCAGGTCCTGGTGTTTGTTATAGAATCATAGAATGGTTTGAGTTGGAAGGAACCTTAAAGATCATCTAGTTCTAACCCCCTGCCACGGGCAGGGACACCTTCCACTAGACCAGGTTGCTCAAAGCTCTGTCCAACTTGGCTATTGCTTGTTTTCATGAGGCAGAGATTCAAGGAGAATGCATAGCTCCTGACTTGGTATCAGCAGCAGCATTGTACCTTAGTGCAGGTTGTTCATGAAACTAAACAGCCTTAGCGTAAGATGGATAAGCCTTACATAGACTTAAAAAAGTGACAGAAGTACATGACAGGAACTAATAGTCACTTTTCATAGTAGAAGGAGTTCATCAAGTGACTCAAAACCAGTTTCTGATCCAGAAAATTGAGTGGAAGATATTAGAATCTGCTGATTATTATGATCAATTTAAGAGGTAACTAGCCTAATGGAAGAGAAATTTAGGAGATAAAAAGTCTGATTGAAGAATCTACAGGAAGACCTCACAGCACTAACACATAAAGCAAGAAAATGGAAGATGAAATTCGGTGTGGATATCTGTAAACTGGGACGTGTTGGAGAAAAAAGTTCCAGCTTTACTTACATTATGAGCACCCTTTGTGTGGCTGTTTCACAGAAAATAGATAGATAAGTAGACAGACAGACAAACAGATTCTTTAATAAGGTTGACCACTGTTCCATATGGGTCAAAATGGCAAATCAAATGCCAGGAATTATTTGGGAAAGAATATATATAACACAGAAGAAAATGTCCTTATGCCACTGTATAATAAACTTTATTTTCTCACAACTTGAATACAGTGTGGTCTCACAATGACATAGAAGAAATGGAAAAGGCAAAGAGAAAAATAACAAGAATGATCAAATGCTTTTGTTCAATGAACAATTAAATAGACTAGATCTCTATGGGAAAGATGATTGAGATTGTTGGTAGTTGCTAATAAAGTAATCAGGGCACTGGAAAAAAAATAAAAGGGAAAGAGTATTTACCATTTTCTCTAGCAGGGACCAGGGAACATCAAATTAAATGAAAGCAGATAAAAAAGACCAACCCAAAATACCTCTGCACTGAGTGTGCGGTTAAGCTGGGATGCTCCACAGGGGTGGATATTAAGTGTGCATGTTAAGTATGCAGGGGTTCAAGAAAGAATCACACAAATTAAAAGAAAAATCCATCAGAGGCTACTGATTATGAAGGCCCAGGAACTTACTGGTCTGCTTATCATCATATGTTAGGAAAGTATTAAGAGAAGCCTTTTTCCTCAGCATCTGGCACTGGACACTGCTGGAGGCAGAATGTCAGACTAGGTCAGACTTTGGTTATGGTGAGGTTCTAAAGCTTTTATCTGCCTTGCTGTTCACAACATACCACAAACTATCCATCTGGCACTGCTATGACATGGCTGCAAAAGCTTTTACACTCTCACCACCATCAAGATGATACAGATAGCTGCTAGTATACAGTATTTGCTTTTATGCTTGAACCTCAGTAGGACAGTCCATTCAACAAACCAAGGTGATGTGCAATTAACTTGGATATACTAGCATGTGTGTGGCAACGTTTTGGTAATGGTGGGGACTACAGGATGGCTTCTGTGAAAACCTGCTAGAAGTTTTCCCTATGTCCTATGGAGCCAATGCCAGATGGCTTGAAGAAGGCTGATCCTGTCAATAACGGTGGTAACATCTCTGGGATAACAATTTTAAGAAGAGAAAAAAGTTACTGTTCAACAGCAACTGCAGCTGAAGAGAGGAGTGAGAATGTAAGAGAAACAGGTCTGCAGACACCAGTGTCAACAAGGAAGGAGAAGGAGGAGGTACTCCATAGATTCCCCTGCAGTCCGGGGTGCAGACTATGATGAGGCAGGCTGCAGCACATGGAGGCGCACAGTGGAGCAGATTCACCTGCGGTGGAGCAAGGGAATGCCTGAAGAAGGCTGTGACCCTGTAGGAAGCCTGCACTGAAACAGGCTCCTGGCAG
This sequence comes from Agapornis roseicollis, assembly GCA_002631895.1. Classification (NCBI taxonomy): domain Eukaryota; kingdom Metazoa; phylum Chordata; class Aves; order Psittaciformes; family Psittacidae; genus Agapornis; species Agapornis roseicollis. The sequence continues at coordinate 62,421 of NDXB01010844.1, read as the reverse complement.
GAAATGTGAGCCCACGGGACCCATGCTGAAATGCTTTGTGAAGAACTGTGTCCTGTGGGAAGAAATCACATCGCAGAAGTTCATGGAGGACTGTCTGCTCTTGAACGGACCCTACACTGGAGCAGGGGAAGGGTGTGAGGAGTACAAAGAAGTACCAGCAGTGTACCAGAAGTGCCCCAAAGAAGAAGTAGCAGCAGAGACAAAGTGTGGTGAACTGACCACAACACCTATTCCCCATTCCCCTGTGCCACTGTAAGGGAGGATTTTTTAAAAGCAAATATCTGCTTAAGAATCTTGCTGAAAAAGGAGAAAATACAGTTAATGTTTTAATACTTTGCTTAATGCAACCTGTCACATTTGTTTTTCAACTGCAAAAAATCATACCACCAAGTGATTAGAAATATGTATAGATGCTAATAACTACTTCCCTATAGTTTTAATTAGTCCTCTCCTTGTCCCATGTTTCAACCAAATTTTTTGTTTCTAATTAGCAAGTGCTGACAGGGTTCTTTATAAAACCATTGTATATATTTTTTGATTTTGATTTTTTGCAGTCAGGTGCAGGCAAAGAATATGGTTCACTTAATGTAGCTGGGTAATTCTTATCGAGCAAGATAATTTGTTGCTGAATTAGGGAAAATATTTCATCACAGGAAAAATCTCTATCCAAAGCAAAACTGGAGAAAAGATAATGGCAAGTATGGGTAGTCTGGGTGAATGAAATAACACAGGCTTGAAAAGAGACATGATCACATTTCTAGACTGCTCTATATTTGTTCACCTCAGGATATATTTCATCATCTTGTTTTCAGTACCAGTTTTAAGCTTTCTTCAAAGAGATGATTACTTTATGCAAAGGATCCAAAATGATGAAAACTGCCTGTGAAGCAGGGAAATGTGCAGAATTAAATTCCACAACTTTGAAGGCACAGTTACTACTCTCCAAAAATTGGACTTTTTCAGCAGTTAAGACAGGAGAACCAATAGCTATAGGCAGTTTGCCAAGGGAAGGTATGGCGTCTTCTCTAGATAGGTGACAAATACTGCACACATAGCCAAAACGTCAGATTTCCCCCCATTGTCTCATGGGATAAGACGGCTGTACAAGATCTCTCTGCAGCCTGTCTAGACAGGACAAATAACCCAGAAAAGTTTTTCTCCCAGGAAAATGAAAGTGTCTGGAGCCAAGTGACACAGTTCAGCCTATGAAATGCTGTAACGCTAATTTCTTCTTCCTTTCATGATACCAAAACAAAAGTAGGCTTGTCTTTGGGTTTGTGGCTGTGAGGCAGAAAGGATCTGCACGCTCTTTCAACATCTGCATCTGTGCAATCTGATTTCCCATCATGATACTCATAAGGGACAGGGGAGTGAAGTTACTCCAGTTTTGAAGAATTTATGTGAAGCCCTGAGCAGGCTGCCTGAGCTCACAGGACAGCACACTGCTGGCAGCAGGGGGTCTCCTCATTTCCAGTTTTTGGCTTTCATCACAAAATCTTCTGCCAGGACCAGAGTTCAGACAGCCTCTAGGCACTTCTCTGGAGATCCAGTCAGACCTTCCCACGAACGCAAAGCAACTGCAGGCAACCCGCATGTGTGAGACAGAGGAAGAAAGCAGGGATGAGAAAATGAATTTCTCATTGTCATAAATGAACGAATGGAACCTTGTGTACTGCATTACAACAGAGTTGACTATACCTCTATATACGCAAGGTATGCAAATCTTTTCCCTGCTTTGATCATGGTAGAACTGATCAGAGCCCTTTCTGGCTCAGCACATTATCAAGACCCTTGTCAGACCTGAGACTATGACTCTGAAATGATACTAAAGATGCTCACAGTGTTGTGGCTTGGTCACAGATACGAGCTGCCAGCTGGTTCTTCACTGTGTGGTCTCTGTGAAGCGATAGAGGTATCTCCCAGCTTTTCCACTGGCCTTGCAAAACCCATTATCATGCAGCTGTCATGCTTATACTCCCTTGCCCATCTGTGAAACACAGTGCCATTCCATGTGAATATTGCCCCTCCTTCCTGCTACTCAATTGGCTCTTTTGCCCTGTCTCTTCCATCATTTCAGCCCTGAGCCTTGCCTCTAGCTTCCCACCCAAACTCCTTTCTTGTCCGCTTAAAACGTGTGGTGCAGTGTATTTCCGGAGAGGAGCTTATGACCTTGGGTATGAAACAAAGCTACGCAAAATAACTGCAGCCTCCTTGATCCATTTCAAACATGTTATAGCTATGTCTTCTCATGTGATTGTTTCTGCAGCTTTGGAAAAGCCAAAGATATGAGCTCAACATCTGCTCCTTCTTGCTATTTTTTTTTTCCCCTCTTATTATTATTTTTTGCTTTATTGGCTGGTGCAGTGAAAGACTGCGGAAGTGCCTGTTTGGTCTGACCAAACTTCTCTGACAGATGTTTTCCAATTGTGAAAGAATCTGACCTTTATAAAAATCAAGGAGTTTTTAATGTTGTGCCCAAACACTGGAGACAACAGCATAGTTTAGTGGTGATTTTAATTTTTTAAAAGGTAAATTTCTAGCTGGGATAAACAGCACTTGTATTTGTTCTTGTTTTGTTTAAATTAAAAACCAGTTCTATTGGCTGTTCTTAGTCCATTTGCCTTCTAGCATTGTTCTGAGTATCTTTGAAGTCATAAAACGAGACATGACAATTAATGGCAGAAAAGTGGTTAGTAGAAGCAGAGTAGCAGAAACCCACTAACTCACTAATCAGTTATTAAAGTGATTTTGTCAGACCATAAATTGCAGCTCTTGCATTTCCATATAAACAAACAGACTTCCCTACTCTGACACTGAGGGCTGACATCTGGGATATGTTTGAAACGTCACAAAATGTTTTACACATATCATTTCTTCCAGACCATTCAGAGAGATAAACCAGAATAGATGAAGTAAAGGATGAAACAAAGGGTGGTTTTAGTCCTCTGTTCCCTATAGTTCCTATAGCTTTCTGTCTCCTTTGGGAGACTGCATGCCAGCACGTTCCTCTGGTTGTTTATTCTGGTTGCACTCAAGGTGCACAATTCATTATGGGCATTTTTTCTTCTCTTTCTTCTAGCAGAAAGGAAAGCCATGTTGAAGTTCTGGCTCTGATGGACACAATGTTTACTCTGTTTACTGAGCATTAGTAGGGGAATGACTGGATATTCATTTTCTGCAGGTGAGATCTTCTTCCAAACACCCTCCTCATCTTGCTTTCCCTTTTCTTTGGGAAGAAGGGAAAGCACACAAGATTTTCTACCCCTGTCTACTGACATCACTTCCTTACTGCCAGATATGGACCCAAAGTGCCTCTGACAATCTTGGAGCAATACCAAAGTACCAGATTGAGATGTTTTCCTTAATGACAAATTAAATGGAAACACTACTGACAGTGATACAGATCTGAGCAGTTTTTGGGTGCTTGGCTTAAAGATTTAAAAAAAAAAACAACAAAACACAGACATGACTACTTTTCTTGTTTGAAGTGTGCATTGTATGAAAGAAATGTTAGACTTTTCTTATGCCATTTTATATGAAGATTATAAATTGTAAAGGTAATTTATTGTCTCCCTCCACTACTGCCCATATTGGACTGGTTTTTAATTTTTGGAGAGAATAGAGAAGCTGTTCTATCCAAGAAGAGTCCAACACCTACCTGGAACCACATAAGCACGAGTAAAGCCTCAAAGTATGGCTTCACTGCAGAAGACAAAATTTTGCTGAAAAACTTGTGTTTCTAAAATTATGGCAGTTGAATAAGAAAAGTAAATGGAACTCATGCTTTAAATCCTGATTCCGGTGTTTGAGCTTGAGTTTTGAAATACAAATTGCTTAGATATAGAAGTGGAGGGGTGGGGAGAGAGGGGAGGAGTAGTCCTATTCAAAGTTGGCTGTGGACCCATAGTCTGTTTGTGTGATCATTTTCTCCTGCTTCTACCCATATAGAATCTTTGGCTTTGAATTTTGCTTTGTGCTTCATGTTGAGCAAGCCAAAAATCTAAGGGCCCACAAAACAGCTCATAAAGCTGGTGAAATACAAATTTTGCAAGTTTTTCACCAGAATACCGTAAGTGGGTTCTGCATTAGGAGACACTGGACACAAGTTTACTTTGTAGATTTGCAAACCTGTGACTAATCAAAATTCATTTATGGAGTGCATTGCAAAACCTGAAGCCAGATGTGTTTTGCGTCATTTAGGGTTTATTGGGTACATTTAGCTGCTTGACTTTGAGAGCACAATTTTTTTTTATTCTCTTCATTGGGCAATGTTTGCACACAAAAATTCCTTAAGAAACCCACAACCCGTCTTTAAAATCTTATTTCTCTTTGTAGCTGAACACTTGTAAGTTATGAGTTTATCAAGACTGGGTGACTCTGCTTTTCCTAAGACATGTGAAGGTATCTGCACCTAGGATACTGCATGCAGTCACTGTCTACATAAGAAATCTAGTGATAACTAGCTGTCCAGAATAGGGAAAGCAGTCAGAGAACTCTTTAATATATATTTTGCCTATACCTATTCGTTATGTAGATAACTAACATCTGCAAAAAAAAAAAACAGTGAAGAAATTGATTTTTGTAGACTCATGGGCTAAATACATACTAGCTAAAGGACAGCAATATATTCTACATCTCGGCTGCAAACATGCACATCCATTTTAAAAGCATAATCTGGAACATCCAGATTCTGTTGTGTTCTGTATCATCCTGAATTACTGTTTAAATGGATTTATTCTTAGAAAAGCACCTCAGAGCAGAACTGTAGGAACAATAAAATATTATATGCAGTGCTATTCAAAATCCATAAAGCAGAACTATTTTGGCTTTTCCATGCAACAGGTAAATCCATCATTTTTCAAACCTCAACCCACACCATGGATGATTTCATCACAAAACTATGGCTTTATTACGTTTCTGAAATTCCTGTATTCAGGGTCAACCAAAGAGTGTTTAATATCATACCTGACAGAGAGACAAGAATATCAAAAAACATATATTGGTTATGCTAGAAGCTTTTGAATAGCCTTTCCACCTTCAGGGTTTTGTCTGACAAACTCCTCAGTTAAGAAACAGCACAATAACTGCAGTAAAGAAACAGACCCTGGATTGCAAAATACATTAAAATATCACAGCCTATTGTCCCTGGAGAGTGGGGCTGCACATACATATAGAAGTGAACTGAATTGAGGATCTGTTGTTTCCTAGGTTTCATATGCTGATAAAAACTAGGTTTTTTCCAAGTTTATGATAACCTCAGCTGTTGTACAGCCCTTTGAAGAAAGAAGGAGATCACAACTGGATTGTGGTTTGAATCTGTTACATCCAGCATCACCCAAGCAACAGCTCAAATTCCATCCCACCCTTGTACATTGATCAATACTTTATGCAAACATACTGACCCTTTAACCAGCAAAGAAGGAGCCAACATTACACAAGAAAAAGCTTCAGTGATACTCTTAATTTTATCAGAATTAAAAAAAATCACTTCTCATTTTGTAACTGCTTTATGTTGACCCCTACATATAAAGTAACTACCCCAAGAAGAGCAAATATCTGTGCAGCACCTGTGTCCATTTTAAAAAGGATCTTCTTAAGCCCAAAGGGGTGGAGTAAATGGATAAATAAAAAAATCTGTTTCACCTGTGAAATCTGCTTGCAATTATAAAAGCCTTAATTTAGACACTAGATCTGTTTGGTAGGATTTGTTAAGGAACGTAGGATTTAGGTAGTCTTTGCTTAAGTGTGGTTTTATTAAGAAAATGTTTGTTAGTAACATTCTTTGCAAGTCAGCTGTTTTAAAAAATCTCCCCTCTCTCTGATGAATAGCATGGGCCTAGTGATATCTTTCCAAAATTTCAGTTTATTTGTGGGATTTTATCTGTGTGAGAGAAGCCTTTTGATACAGAGTTATTTCTAATTTACACCAGTCTCTTTCTCCATATGTGCTGACTCTTGCCAATAAATTCACTTGGGTGTATGAAGTGAGCAGAATTTCAAAGCCAAAAAAGTGATTTCTGCTCATATGTCTCTAAAGCCATGACTGTTCTGTTTCTGTCTATATAAAGTATACTTAGAAAATAAGGGGAGCTGAATTTTCTCCTATGCATTCCTCTAGAATGACTGATTTTTCACTCTTTCACTATATTGACATTTCCAGAAGGCTATAAGGACAAGAACAAAATTGCATAAAAATATTACTACATGCAGTTCCTGTGAGGAAAAAAAATATACATCTGTCATGGTTTAAGCAGCTGAACCCAGGACAGCATCTTGAATACTCTTAGCTTCAGGCAATTCCTGTAAAGCTGGCTGTAACATTTAGGATTTGACCTGATAGTCAGAAAGGAGCAGGCAGAATCCACTACTGGGATCCTATAGATCCTTGGGAAGCTGCTGGGGATGAAAGTCACTATTTTTCAACCATATATAAAGCAGAAGTCATATATATGTATTTCCTGATCCTCTTAAATTATGCTTGAGTCTGGGCTCCACTATTCCCTGCATCATTTATAAAGATAGATACAAAACCACAAAACAAATATGGTTAGTAAGCATTCTGCCAAATAAATTTTTGGAGTAGAAGGCAGCACATTTAAAATGTGTTCCTGAGGGAGTGCAGATGTGTTATAATCGGCCAAACACAAGCTTTCCTGTGTCTTTCTGTTTGTGTGTAGCCAAGCTGGAGCTCCCTGAGGAAAGACGTCAGGAAAGCTCATCAGGTACTGAGTGTGGCTTATTTCGGAGAAATACACTTTTTGGATTATTTTTTTTTTTTTTAATCATAATGACCTTCCCTCACTATGTAGAAAAATGCATCGTACATATCCTGCTGTCTGGGCTTCGGGGAAAGAGCAGCATGCTGCTTGGGGCAAATACCTTATGTCATGGGCTGACTCTACCGCAGGAGAGCATCAGTAACAAACAGCAATGTTTGCAAGTGCTCTACTCAGAAGGAAGTGACTTACTGCAGAACATGCAGATTTTTGTCAGACTTTCAGGAAATAAGTATTGGGGTTTTTTGTGAACAACCATCCGTATGCAGGCGAAATGTGACAGTTTTGTCCTGGGCAAATGACCACCCTATTGCACTGCAACCATTTTCTGATTTCTCCAACAGACTACAAAGGAAAACACCATGACTGCATAAGAATTAAACTCTTACAGGGTTTTGCAGGATCTGCTTTTCTCTTCTAGCCATTCACCTTCCTGTTTGACTGTGGATGCATGGGGAAACGGCATAGCTCTAGCCTAGGATGGGGACTAAAGAAGCACATAGAGGTTGGTTGCTGCAAGATTGTCATGAGACCATGCTAAGGAAGCTGAGATTTTCCATTAAAACAATTAAAGGAGATAAGAAATGGACTTCAGCCACAGAAAGATAATATCCCTTTAAAGATGTTATGATCAGTTTTAAAGCTGAAAGCTTTACAAAATGGGTACCTGCTTGACAGTGGGTCCCTGCTGCTGCCTTATATGATTCATTGCTTCATTTATGAAGGATCGACATTTACAGTGTAATTATTTTATTTTTTTTTGTTGTTTTATGTTTAAATATGCTTATTTTTAAAAGGCTTTTTTCATTAAAATATATAAAGTGACTAAATGCAATATATTTTGGGCAGTAGATCAGAAGATTTTAGTTAGGTCTTTTTCCCATGTCACCTCCTAAGAGCAGTACACATTAAATTGCATAGTTTGCATGACAATATGAGTACAGCTTTTCATCATCAGTGATTCTCAAAGAAAGACTAGTTCTCTAAAGGGACACAGGGTCCTCTGCTGCATGCTGCTCTGAAAGCGATCTAGATATTTCTCTATTAATAATGGTGAAAATTAGGATTATTCCTCATATTGTCATTGAAAAAGTCTGTGAATGAGCTTCTGAGGAATATGCGCTGGAGATTGCTTTGAGACTTGCAATAGGTTGGTGTTTCTTTAAAGGGTGTGTGCGCATGTGCCTGCATGCATGCATGTGTGTTTGTGCATGTGTGGATAGATATAAAAAATCCTTGTGGTTAAACATCAGTCAAATGAACATAGTCTGTGTTTTGGCTTAGATTGGTAAAGAGGAAATTAAATGCTTCGAAGGATTATTAAACCATGGTAAAAAAAAATGGAACATTCAAACATGAATACGAAAAACATGAAGCAAGACAGGAAGACAAAAGAGAAAGGCATGCATGTAAAACTAAACCAAAGATAAGTGTTCTGCTTTCAGACTTTCAGGAAACACTGAATGGCAAGCTTGGTCTTGACTGACTGCTGGATATCATGATTATAAGAAGTGAGTAAGGACTTATAGCCCAAGGAACACCTCAGATGAGCTACATACCACTTTTCTTAAGCTTTCCCTTTCTCCTTCTAGAGTTACTATTAATGTACTTTTATATATCAGCATTTCTTCCACTAAACGCCGCTCCCTTCCTAGTTTTCATAATATGGAATTTTGCTTTGATACCCACAGTGGTTTTAGGTGAGCACTACAAGCTGCAGCTCTTCGGAAAGGAGAGTCAGAGTACTCAGCCCTCAGGAGGAAGGAGGGTCAGTTTGTTTTTTCTGGCTGCTACACAGCTATTTTCCCTCTGATCATAAGTAGAGGTTATATTTTTTTTCTCCTCTTTTTTTAAATGGCAGTGAAGATAATCTGAATTTCCAAAAGACCTGTTGTTAGTCCTTAAAAACGACTCCAAAAACTACTCTAGGACCTCTGGAGTAACATGTTTTAACAAGCTATAGGCTAGGCTAATTATACTCTTAGAATGCAGTAACTAGTTGATAAGAAAGTCAAGGCTTTACTTTGCCCTCGAATTTACTGGGCTAACATCAGCCAAAAGTAAAACCTTCGACTGCCAGAAAATACTCAAAAAATTAATACTACTATGTCCTAGAAATTCCTCTGCAAGAGAACTCTGAGTTTTGGGGGCTTCTTAGCTCTGCAGCACCTTTTTCTTTTACCTGCTAGTACTTTCTTTGAGGACAGGGTATGATATTAGCTTATGATTCTGCTAAACATCACTCAGAGGTCCAATTTATAAAGTAGGCCTAGAGAAGCTTTTAAGTCAAATCCCATTAAAATTAGCTGGAGAAATTATTGACTTTCTAAACACCCGTATCATTCGGCCTGAGTTCCAAACTCTGTCCCAAAGTAGCTATATAAAGCGTGCTTCAGACTCTTTAGCAGACTATTGCACTTAGGTTTGGTTTATTGTTCTTAGTTTAGCATCTTTATCACAATTTTATAGTCAGTTGATTTGTTTTTCTTTGATCCTAATTATATAAAAAACTTTTATTCTTTGTGGATGGTTCATTGTCAAAGTAAACCTATTTTTGTAAACATGACAATAATTTGCCAATATTTTCTGGATGACTTAAAAAAAATTAGCCTCCAAGCTACTGATGAATTGTTTATCACAGCTATGATATTTGTTCTCTATTCGCAGTTCCTAAACCACCTTGGGTTTTGGTTTTTAAAGCTTAAAACCAACTGTGACTATACACGGCAGTATGCTCATAGCCACTAACTTTAATGAAAATGAAGCTCTCTTCCTTCTCCTCAAATAGGAATCCCCTCACTTGCAAATAGCAAGTTGTATGGGGGAATAAAATGTTCCAGACAATTTTCCAAACCATTTTTGTTTTCACACTCCTTTGCTTTAAAGACAATGAGACTGCAAACAGAGAACAAAGAGTAGACCCTGTCTGCAGTCATTTGGGAAATGTTAGCTGTTTGAACAGTTTGTTGGTTTGGATGCGTTTCTATATTGAGGAAGAAATCTTTTATGAATTTTATGATGAGTTACTCTTTTTATCATTCAATTTCTGGTGCCAAGGTGTGGTAAATGAAGTATTTAGCACTCATTTTTAGATATGTTTTTTAACACAGGTCACCTTTGCCAGGTGGTGTGCATTGTGCTACTGCCTTACTTTGCCTATTGTGGAGTCAGTGGTGCTGTCAGCAGTGTCAGATGACTAGGACTACAGTGTACATTTTTACTATATGAAGCAGATGCTCTTCTTTATTTAATGTTGATTAAAAATCAATCTGCTTCTGAGTCTTCCCATCTGCAATACACATCAGCTCAGGAAGTGCAGCGGGGATTTTGATTAAGTGAATGTTTTCCTTTCCTCTTCTTTTAAAGGTATGAATGAAACATGAGGAAAATGACACCCAAATTTCTGCCGTGTGTGAAGGTTTTGAAATGCTTTGCCGACTTTTTTCTTTTCTTTTCCTTTTCTTTTTTCTTCAGCCATCTTAGATTATTTCTTACATCTGGGTTTCAGGAGAAACAGGAAGCTGATGAGCCAAATGACCATAGGGATTGCCTTGTTGGATGTTTCAAAGAAGTTAGCAAGAATGAGGTGAATCATCACAGTTCCTGAGGCTTTGGCAAAGAATGCATCACAGGAAAGGCTTCAGAGAATTTTTGAGGTATGCCCTCATCAGGGGGATGGTAGTTGCCCTAATCATGTGATCTATACTGCTGCCTGAAGTCCATACCATCTGCAATGACTATCATCCTTAACCAGAGCCCCATTTCAATAGTGGATGTGTTTTCTTCCTGATGTTCATGTCCATTCTTTTTTCCATGTCTGAATTGCAGCATGAAATCTCCACTAACTTCACTGATTTAGGTCAAAACTGTGCACAGATGTAGCCATTATATACAATAATGTAACAGGGTAGAAGATGATCCTGGAAAAAATTGGCTATCTTCCAAAGTCACCTATACTTTGATATAGTTATATATTGGTGTATATTATGTGTTCCTTAAACGGAAAATACAGTTTAAGAGGGTAGTGTGATTTCTACTGTGCTGTAGGTGCTAATCTATCTATTGACAGTATTTCAAGACATTTCTGGAGTACTGGCTTCAGCTCTGGGGCCTCCAAATCAAGAGGGACATAGGCCTGTTGGAGCAAGTCCAGAGAAGGGCCATGAAGATGTTTAATGGGCTGAAGCACCTCTTTTAGGAAGACAGGAAGTGACAGTTGGGCTTGTTCAGCCTGGAGAAGAGAAGGCTCCAGGGAGCTCTTACAGCAGCCTTCCAGTAACTAAAGGAAGCCTACAAGAAGTCTGGAGAGGGACTTTTTTACAAGGGTAGATAAGGATAGACAAGGGGGAATGGCTTTAAACTGAAAGAGGGTAGATTTAGATTAAATATTAGGAAGAAGCTGTGGTCAATGGATCAGTGTTCGGCTGGAAGTCAGTGACGAGTGGTGTCCCTCAGGGATCGGTGTTGGGACTGGTTTCGCTTAACATCTTTGTCGCTGACATGGACAGTGGGATTGAGTGCACTCTCAGCAAGTTTGGAAATGACACCAAACTGTGTGGTTCGGTGGATACTCTAGAGGGAAGGAATGCCATCCAGAGGGACCTTGACACGCTTGTGAGGTGGGCTGATGCCAACCTCATGAAGTTTAACCATGCCAAGTGCAAGGTCCTACAGCTGGGTCAGAGCAATCCACAGCTACAGNGACACGCTTGTGAGGTGGGCTGATGCCAACCTCATGAAGTTTAACCATGCCAAGTGCAAGGTCCTACAGCTGGGTCAGAGCAATCCCAGGCACAGCTACAGGTTGGGCAAAGAGGAGATTGAGAGCAGCCCTGCAGAGAAGGACTTGGGGGGTGGTGGTTGATAAGAACATGACCATGAGCCAGCTTCAGTGTGTGCTTGCAGCCCAGAAAGCCAAGCGTATCCTGGGCTGCATCCAAAGGAGCATGACCAGCAGGTCGAAGGAGGTGATCCTCCCCCTCTGCTCTCGTGAGACCTCACCTGGAGTATTGTGTGCAGTTCTGGTGTCCCCAGCTTAAAAAGGACATGGAGCTGTTGGAACAAGTGCAGAGGAGGCCCACAAGGCTGATCAGGGGACTGGAGCACCTTCCATATGAAGACAGGCTGAGAAACTTGAGACTGTTTAGCCTGGAGAAGAGAAGGCTGCGTGGAGACCTCATAGCAGATTTTTTTGTATTTTATAGAAACAAAAATCTTTTTGTTACTCATCTTCAATTTCACTGTCTAAATAATAGCCAGAATAGTAAAATCATGCTTAATTAGAGTAGCTCTGTCTTTGCAAGAGCCTAGTGAAGGATTCTTTATGTGAATAATTGCAGCAATATCAACATTTCAACAGATGAAAAAGAAGAGTAGAGTAACACAGTTATCCTATTAGAGATCATCAAAGTTTGGAGATTCATGGTTTCATTCACTGACTGTATAAAATATGTCTTGAATACACCTAATCCTAGTTCTGATGTATATGATTCTAGAAAAAGCACATAGAAAATAATGAAGTGTATGGCTCCATCTTTCTTTCCCTTTCTCCAACAAAAGTAGAAAAGCTGGAAGTCTGGGTAAATAAGAGTCAGACACAGCAACTAATTCAGGAGGAATCTGTTTGAATTAAAAATATAAAAAATCCCAAATGGGAGATGGTTTTGGGTTGAGTTAAAAACAAAGCAAGGTTGGAAACTGAGCTTGATTTGTCTCTCATTACTTAAAAATGAAAATTGTCCTACTATTTTTTTAATGATATTTGAATCATGTCTTGTTCTTTACAGTCGTTTGTTGGTTTGGTGTTTTGTTTTTGTTTTTGTTTCCCTCTTGTACAATGGCATTATAAATGGGAAAATACTTTTTTTGTGAGACTGAATGTGATATAAAATTTTGAAAATACACTCTCTAGTTAAAAACAAACGAACTAAGCATGAAATCAATGGAGAACCTGTCTACAGTCATGTTTTCCCATATGAATGCAACAGATAAAAAATGTAATAAATTCATTCATCTACACCCACTTTAAATATCTGAGCTGATCAGCAGTTTCACTGATGTGAGGCCAGACTTTGAAGTCTATCTTAGCTCTCTGGAATTCGACCAGCCACTTTCCAGACCATGTAATGCATTGCAGATCTTTCCATATTATTTATTCCAGATGGCCATATTCTTTGTGCATTTTGCCTTTCTTATTTAGGGTACCGGGGTAATTTGGGAATAAAATTTGCATGCTACAAAGTCATGACTGACATATTGTTGTATTATCATGCTGCTTAGGTACTGATGATGGACTTTAATGAACAAAGTTTAGGTTTGTTGGGTATTTTTTTCCCCCTTTCAATCCTTTTTATGCTCCTGGATAATGAGACACTGAATGTGGCAGATTCTTCATGTGTCATATGTAAAGCTTGAATTTCGGAGTTGTAAGCACCCACAACTTTACATAAAATTAATCTGAGCTGGCAAAACTTAGCACCTTTTGTAGATAAAGCCTTTCTCCTAGGACTTCCACGATAAGGAAAGCAGCCTATACGTTGAATTTGGTGAGGCCACCAAGCTTACTTTAGGGACCAGGTTATCTATATCATTGCAATCTTGTGCCTGAGGTTGAATTCAATCATTCTCACAGGCCTCAGCAAGATCTTATCCACCACCACCCAGAAAATATCAAGTAGACAGCCAAGTAATATAAGGCTCTTGTTCTCCTGAAAAGCTCTGAAGGCATACTACACCTTGAGAGATACATCTATGCTGTTTGTCACTCAGACCTCAAAATGTACCTTCATCTTCTGCTTCACACTGTCTGTCCTCCTCCACAGACCTGAAACAAAACCCTGGGCTTCCTAAGGCTATGTTATTCTCATCTCCCTGCCCTCACTTCGCACTAATCTCTCATTCTTTCCTTGAATCTGATAAGCCAGGAGAAGTTGGAATGCATTTGGAAAAATACAATTCCAGAAACCACTACTTCTCACATGTTTTACTACAGTAAAGGAAAATAAAGGCACGGACAACAGCCAAGAGCCTTAGAGGAACATAGATCTGAACCCTGCAAGCACTTAAGCAAAAGCACAGGAAATAAAGTCAAATGTTAGTAATATTGGGGGCTATTAAGACCATTAGCAAAAAACCATTGTGGAATACCATCTAAAATACATTGCCACAAGTTTTATTCAGTAAACAGATTAAAATTTCATCACGGTGGACAAATAATTTCTGTATTTTCCAGTGCAGTGCCTCAGGTAACATCTGTCTTTAAGATATTTCTGTTTAAAGAGCCAGTTAATTGAAGTAACTTGTTTTATACTGGTACTGAGCTAATGCCACCTTGGAAAAAGGTATGGCTGAAAAAAATAGGTTTTTCTTCAGGTGGATATTCTTTGCTGCAAGCACCTACTATGTTATGTGCGCTAAAGCTTGCATCTGCAGTGAAGAAATACACCTTTGTGAGCTTGAGGTGGAACATGGGATAAGAGCAGGTTAGTCAGCGATACCAGAACCCATTTTTTTTTACTTTTAAACCCCCATTACTACCCTCCCTGCAAACAACTATGGTCTGTCAAACTTCAAACTGATGATGTTTGAGCCACAAAATGACTAGCTTCCTGGCAGAGCAAATGTTGCTTAGGTTGTAAAAGCAAGAATAATGGAAAACTAACTCCCTAGTATATTGTCTGACACCACAAAATATAATGGAAATCCCTGCTTTCCTTCCTGCCTCTGATCTTGGTCCAGTCCACAAAATGGCATTGCCTGCCCAGTAGGGCTCCTATTTTTAGGAAAATTCTAGGGAAAGGTATTAGCATCAAAACGGTTCCTGGATGTCCCACAGGGCATTATGACTTCTTGACTATTTGTCCTATGGTTTTCTTGAGTTACCCCAAACTCTCCCAAGCCCTTTAAAAAGGCAATTTCTTCAGTGCTCAGCCTGACCTCAGATATGTACTAGAGGATAGAGATGCTACAACTCCATTTGTAGAGAGATAGTATGGTGAAACTACAATCAAATTTCACCCCAGGCAGTGTATTTGGTGTGTAGATACTGCAGTTTTCCTTTAGCTGTTGTATCTGTAAACTAGCTTTTTTGTGTTTATTCAGGTTCCTTTTAGACCTTTTTCTATTTTTGCTGTATTTGTAAGGACAACTTCAAACCAGAGCAAACCAGGAACTCTCTAACACTGAATGTGGTGCTAGAATAACAAAGCCCTCCCAACAAATTTCAGTAGGTTGGTGTGTTTTGCAGGCACCTGTGACTGACCAGCTGTTAGTAGGGAAGGAAGCCATGAAACTGAATGGTGCTTATTTCACGTTCTTTGGCAAATCTTCACACACATTAAAACACAGAGACCAGCTTTTGTTTTCTGCCTTTGCTCACTGAACAGGAAATGAAGCTATCTTCATATTTGCTGCAGGGTATAACACCAGATGAAAATATAGTCCCCTGCTTTAAAAGAGGAAGCTGCTCTCCTTGCCACAATAATTCTTGCACACTCACACACGCAGAAAAATCTTGTTGTTCCTTCCTTTGAGTTAATGTTTTTTGTTTGTTTTATTTCTCAAGAGCTGTGGCTCTTCAGCATTGCTCTGTTTGATGACCCTGTTGCTCAATTTAGTGTTTTAGTAATGAAACAAATTCTTAAGCAAACTTTTGTATTCTTACAAGCTGTCTTTTATACTTATTGCTGTGTGAAGAAGTCTAGGGAGGCAGCTACTTAGCTTAGCTCCTGCAGTTTCTGTGCTGCTCATGCAGTTCATATGCTGCTTATGCTCTTATTTTTAACATCACCATGCCAGGTGTTTAGGCAAAAAGTTGAAATCTTGTGGAGGTACTTATATTGGCCCTGAGCTTGATTTTTGTCAGACTAATGCATCTTCCAATGTTCAAGCCATAGCTCCCAGCTGATGCAGGATAGCAGTCAGGAGCCAGTGATTCACATGGACCCAACAGATACACCCTCCTGATACCAGAGCCAGGGGCTGCTCTCTGAGTCCAGAATACTGCCAGTCATGGGTAGGATGTACGTCAAGATGCATTTCTGTGTCCCCTCTTTTTAGCCACTTGCATTAAGGGCTGAATGAACCACCTTCACTTTTACTCCTGATTCAAGAAACAAAATGGGCTACAAAATTGTGTTAGCAATAGGAAACAAAACAGTAGAAATGGCAGTTGTTTGATTTGATTCTACGTATTTTTGCATTATTAACATCAGAACACCTAAGCTGAGGTATTCAGTGCTCTGGGTGATGAGAAGCAGTGATTGACAGGGTTACAACTCTTCCATTCTACAGCTGGTTGAGCTAAAACAGGTTAGCTCAGCAAACCTGGGAGCTGCTCCACTCTCATTTGGCCCATAAGTGCTGTCTTGAACCCTGACAATATGGCAACCCATCCACAGACATGGTTGTCAGTGCACAGCCACTACTGCAAGGAACAGAGGACAGCGACTGCACAGCCTATCCCAAACAAGTAATTCCTGCCAGAAACTCAGACCCTCAGATTGTAATGTCCCTGGAGAGGTAAAGAAGTAGGTTTCCTTTGCTGTGCTGAAACACAGTACAAACACAAAATTTCTTTAGGTCATGTATGAGGTTTTTGTTGCAAGCAGAATCTGTGCCAACCTCTCACCTCTGTCTTGTTCCTCTGTCCCTTTAGTATGCATTTCATTAGTAGCTGGATCTGCACCCAGTGCTGAGACATCAGCTGCTGCTGGAAAATGCTGTCCCCTGAGACTGTAAGGCTTCAATACTCCTTCCTCATGAACACCACATATGTGTCATTCCAATTATTCCAAGAAAGTGTAACTTCATGGGAAAAGCTACTCTGTCTAAAACACACTGGTTTTATTGCGCCTTAAAACATGTATCCTTTGTCTATAGTCTAGCTGCACTTTTCCAGACACCTGATGCTGGTAAATCAAGGCTGGCATAGCAGTCAGGGTAATCTATAATTAGTCTGATTCTAATCCTAGTTAAATATCCTGCAAATTTTTCATGTGTTTCAGTGACAGCAGAACACATTAACTGGGAAATACAGGCAACTTTACATAGTCAGGACTTGATTTACTGCTTATGTTGAAAAGCATCAGTGAGACACTAGTCTCAGTAAAACTGAGAGCTGATGCATCCATTTTAAAATATTTCAAGCACTTTGATTTGCTGTTGTCAAAGTTCCCAGGATCCCAGAAGGGAATAAAAGTAGGACAGGTGACAGAAGCCCATCACACAGCATTAATGATGGATAACCCTTGTTCAGCTGTATTGAAAATATCTGAGGTTCTGCTCCTCTGTACTGTTTTTATGCTATTCAACTCATCCTCAGAAAAGCTCAGAAGTTGTCCGTGACTTTGAAATGCAAATTTCGCCACGCATTCCTACTAGAAAGAGAGTAACACCAAGACTTTGCCTTCTTTCTTTTTTCTCAAACCATAAACTGTGAGACAAGTAGGCTTTTACCAGAGAAAGGAGCTGCACGTGCTTGTGCCCCCCTCCTATGCACACATGCCCATCTCGCAGACCTTCAGCTCTTCAAACCTTTAGCCCTATGTGTCACAGTGACTACTGTGTAACAGTTCACCATTCTCCATCTCTTTCTGAAGTAATTGTAGACCCCTGGCTTCCACTGAGAGAGCAGGCGAACTGCATGGGCAGTCTGTCACTTGGAGGCCAGGGCTAAGGCATAGATGACCTCATGGGTTCCCATAGCATATTTACGAACTTAAGGGTCTCCCTCCTCACTGATACACAGCCAGTGTGCATTGTAGGTAAGCATTTGATTCAATACCCTCCTGTAATGCAAACTGTGTAGTAGGTATGTAAAGAGTTTTCTTAATTCAAGTTTCCTTGCTTGAACAGTTTCATTATTACTAATAGGCTTGACTATGATTATTAAAGTATAAGCCCATCTGATCACACTGACATATACATGCCTTTGAGTAAGCCCATGGCCTGTACTGACTGCCCTTCAAGGGATATCCTAAGGCAAACAAGAAGGCCCTAGAGATGGAAGTGGCTTTAGGAACTTCACTTTAATATGAGACAGGAACAGGACCTGATCTCAAAGTGTAGTGTTGTGCTTTTCTCTTTAAGAGCAGAGGCAACGCCATAAACATGAAGAAGGGAGAAAGCATAATGCTAAACATTAACCACACCATTGTTCGTATGCTTCAATAATCTGATCCAGTAAGAAGACAAAAAGGTGGGTGATGGAGGCTGACAAAGCTTTACATACCAGAGAGGGAATACACAAGATCTGTTCTGTATATGGAGACAGGTGATCTCCAATCTGGTATTATATGTATGTCAGTCAGACCAAAAGTCAGGGATCCAGTGAAAGACGATAATTACAAATCAGCTCCCTACATCAAAGACTATTTTCCACTTATAGGCACCTCCTTATCAACATAAGGATGTCAGTAATAACTGTGCATAGTCATAGCTGTGTGACTAGCAATTTTGAATGTCTCCCCACCTTTTTTGTTTCCATATCACCATCTCACCAATGATACTACTCAAATTTCTACTCAGCCTATGACAAAAGATGCACACGTCTTAGAATAAGCAGCATTCATCTCTTATTTGTGTATTCTTTCCTGCAGCCTTACAGCATGATAAGTAAAAATTGAAGATTGCCAGGCACATAGGGCTCAGGAGCCATTGGCAAGTATATGTTTTATTTTTATCAGTGACATGCTGAAAGGTTACATGGCTCTTTTCTGAAAACACTAAAAATATGTGAAAGTTTGAATGACCAAGATTAAAAATTAATTAGCTGAGTTCAGTGTGTTTCACTGTCAAGAAATAAGTAGAGATACAATGACAATGATGACACTGTATTAGCATCAATGGCCCCTCTACAGTATGACCATGTGTTCAGAAAAGCAGAACAGAAGTCATCCTACTGAGACTCTGCTTGATGTTGGTATTTGTCACAGTTTTGCCCAGGAAAAGGCATTATTTCCACCTGTGTCCTGGAAAGTTCTAGCTTATGATATTGGTTTCCATGTTGCAGCCTGGGTTACAGATGAAACATTTCAAAACGTTTGCAGCCTGGCTTCAGGACAATTTTCAAGAGTTTGGGCCATCCAGCTGGAAGGGTAGGTGCTATTTAGTGGGTGAGCACATGAGCCTGAACACTTCTGAGCCATTCACCTTCTCCTTCCCCAGCGTCAGTGGTGGGTGATATAAGCTACGTCTGTGCCTCTTCTCTTTAGTGCCTATTCATAGATTATTGTACCTCTTTTTGAGGGCCTGCTGGCAATGCCTGCCATCTCACCCTCCCCTGGCAGGAAGTTTGAGAAGTTCGTTCTGTGCACTGTAAATCAATAATACCTTTTTTATCTGACTTAAGGTGATACATGTGTTTCATGAAATGCCTCCTAGCTCTTCTATTGTGAGATCTACTAAACAGCATGCCCATATCCAGCTTAGCCACTACCATTATGGTTTTGCAAATGTGCTATATCATCCCTCCTTTTTTCTATACTAAAGAGTCCCAGTCCTTCTAGCCCCTCTTGCTGAGCCTGCTTCTGTGCCAAACTAAGCATTTTGCTTTCCCTTCTCTGTGTGCTTTCCAAATGAATTACACCTCTCTTGGGCTTCGGAGACCAGCCATGCACACAGTACTACAAGGTTTTATTAGGTGACAAAACAATGTTCTCTGCCATCACGATCCTTCCTGTCATTGCCCAACATCTTGGTCATAGACCTGTTGGAGCATTTCCAGAGAAGGGCCACGAAGATGATCAGGATACTGGAGCACCTCTCCTGTGAAGGCAGACTGACAGAGTTTGGCTTGTTCAGCTTGGAGAAAAGAAGGCTCCAGGAAGAGCTTAAAGCAGCCTTCCAGTACCTAAAGAGGGCCTACAAGAATTCCGGAGAGGGACTTTTTACAAGGGCCTGAAAGGTATAGGACCAGGGGTAGATTTAGGTTAGATATAAGGATGAAGTTCTCTACTGTGAAGATGGTAAGACACTGAACATGTTGCACAGAGAATTGTGGCTCTCCTATTCCCAGAAATATTCAAGGCCAGGTTGGATTGGCTCTTGAGCACCCTTGTATAGTGAAAGGTGTTCTTGCCAGTGGCAGGGGGGGTTTGAATGAGATGAGCTTTAATGTCCCTTCCAACCCAAACCATTCTATGATTTCATGATCCTGTTGGATTTTTTGAGCAGCCAGAACGGTTTACTCAACTAAAGTTGATGAGTTAACAAAGCCGTATCCAGAGACTTCAGGGTGTTGTCTGCAGAGAACTGATCAGCAGGACAGTCTTCACAGAGCAGCTGATAACTCTGGCTGTTTTATCCAAGGGCATAAATAGTGGCTTATGTGGTACTTGTGTACAATGAGGCAAGAGCTTTAAGAGAGAGAAGGAACTGGTACCACCTTTCATTCTGTATCTTGGAAGCCCAAGAGCAAACAAGTGCTTGTTTTGCTGTCTCTTCTGAAGAGGAACGGTGGCCTGGACAAAAGGTTGCCTCTCAGGATGAGCAATATTTTCTGTGGATAGTGCTTGTTGGCTCAGATTTAAATGTAAAAATTAAAAAAGAAAAATTGATGCCTCAGTCTTTAAACTTGGTATTTTTTCCCTTCAGCATTGAAACATCACATGTTTTTCAGCATAGCTCTCCGATAGTTAGCCAGCTGGCTCACATGCTCAGGGTGAGTTGTCAGCGTCTGGCAATGTGCTGATGGACAACATATTAGTGGTCAGAGATTGGAGACTTGGTGTTCATGCTGCGGGATCACTCACAACCAGAGGTCTCAGTCTTCTTTGAGGAGCTACAGTCAGCACTTTGACACCACCCCTAGTCAGTGTGTTATGAAAGCATAAAAAGTACCCCAAACCCTGAAGTCGCATTCAAACCACTCCAGTACACTTTTTGTAAGAATAAATTTTCATTAAAACTCATATATCCCATAGAACAGCAAACCGCTTTTAGCTGAGCTACCAAAATGCTAATTGTGTGAAGTATTTCCCTTAGGAATGTCCCTTCTACTTGAGTTTCTTTATGAGTCCCAAGGAATCAGGGAGTTTCACTTACAATTTGCTGTAGAGTTAACAGAGTTTGTTAAATTTTGTGGTTATCCAAAGCACAACTCATATCTTCTAAATTATCATTCACATATTTTTAAAATCTATTTCTCATCAAAACCCCTCCATTGCAGGTGCATCTCAGGAAAGACAGCCAATAATCTGACATGATTCATGTAGTGAGGACCTGACACCTCTTGCCATTCTTTTCAAGTGCTGTTGGCATCAGTTCGTATTTTCCACCTTTACTTTAGGTAATTTCCTAGTTTTCTATAGACAAGAAAAACATTTCAATAGTGACACCCACAGCTCCAAACCACCACTTAGCACATAATGAACTAATTTAAACCGAGTCAATTTGATTCCAATTTTCCACTGTGTGAAACAGATGCTTTTGCCAAGGCCAAAACCTGGACATAAAGAGCAGTAGCATGTGAGCACATTCCTAACTAAATCATGCCTACATAGTACTATATTTCAAAAAACATTAAGTGTAAATTAATAAAATAAATTAATTTAGTGGCTTAACCACACTGTATTTGTGATTTCATTCCAGGTCACTTCACAGTCCTAAAAATTTGCTTTTGGTAAAGTTCTGGTTTTTTGCTTGTTTTGGTGATGAAAGGAAGGTTCAGCAGCTGCTTATTTTGTCTGTTGTGAAAGTGTGGCTTTGTATGAAAATTTTGTAATACTTTGATGAAAATATTTCTTTCCACAAGACTAAATTGCTGAAAGTTAACCTTTGAAATAAACTATTGAATGAAAATAGCACCTTTTTTTTATACGATAATGCATCTACTCATATTGAAGAAACAATGACTGCAGTACATAAGAGAACCTCTGTCTGAAAAAGATGCAAGCCCTCTGAGCAATATACGCATTAATGTCTTTGCATTTCAAGCTTTTGTGTACATTTTATCACCACACAGCATCAGAGGCAGAGTATAGATTTAATAACAAACCTAAAATACACATCAGTATCTCTCCAGTACTGCCACATGTGGCTAAAAATAGGACTGTAATAACAAGGTCTTCATTTAAAAGTTGAGGCTCCATGTTTTTAAGTCATAGATTACACACAGCATTTTCTAACACAACTGTCATATCTTAGCAAAAAGGAAGTGCTAGCTTAGGAAAAAATATGATGTTCAGGTCATTGCTGCTGGACAAGAAAATCCTCTTTGCTGCGCTTTTGGGAAAGAGACACATACCAAACCAGCTCCCTCCTGCTCCTAGGGAAGGTAGCACTGTATCGTAGTAAAACCTTTGCTAAAAGAATACTTGGGTTCCCAGGAAGGAAAAGGAGCTAGTTGGCTGCTGGGCACATTTTATCTAGGCAAACACAGCAGAATTCTGCCAGCAGCCTTAGGACATGTGGGAAGGGATTGCCTGAAGGAAAGATGTTGTGGAACTTGCTACATAATCTTTTCTTATTTCTCACTAATCCTACAGAAGGTTCAACCATTTATTGTTGCTTTCACTGTATGACTGCTAACTCTAAGCTGTTATTGAATAAAGCCTGTAAGTGAACTCAGAGCCAAAAGAGCAAGAAAAGCCACGCAGAGCGAAAGTCTGAGATTGTAGCACACCTGAGCACAGCTGTCACATCACAAGGCCATTTAGACAAGGGAAAACATTTAAGAACCTTCCTATAAAAAATATCGGGTATCAAAATATAGACATATCTAGTATTATCTGCATATCTAGTATTTATGTTATCTAGTATATACATTACCTGCATATCTAGCATTTACACTGCATGGATGCAGTGTAAATTCCAACACTGTGATGGACAGAAATGAGTAATATTACACATTCAGCAAGTAACAATAGAAAGTACACCAGTGAATCTGACTTCTGTGCACCCAGTAAGTGGATCAGAATATGCCACTGCTTTGTTTTGACCCATGTATCAGAACCAATGTTTGCATCTGCTCTCACCTACCATGCGTGCTGTCTGATCACCCAGCAGCCTTTGCTTATCATATTGCATCTAGTACAGTCCACTCCACTTGACATCTAGTACATGTACGAGGTGGATGCAGCTCCACAGCCAAAAACTAAGGTTGGAGGGAGTGTGGTAATGCAGTCTGTCATCTAGTGCTTTCTGGGGAGATGACAGAGGCCACTTTCACAGAAACAGCTTCTGGAGCACAGTAGGAGCCGCACTGGAGAGCTCACCATTCACAACAGATGTGTTTCAGTTTTGTTTTGAACTAACTGTGATATTGTTTGTGCTAAATGTCTGTTAGCAGTGGAATACAGTCAGTGTGTTGCTACGGTGTGTCTTCTGGTTTAGTTTAACCAGACCTTTATGGTTAAACACAGATTGTGTGCCCTGAGACCAGTCAGTGATCTGAAACTCCACGTGCTAAGCAGGAGTGACTGGGAGGCTCACTTTAAAGCACTCGTATCTAAACCAGAACGTTAATATTACCTAGTGGAACCAGAGCTGCAGCTCCTTCTGGGGTTCAGCAGTTTCTGTTGCTGCAGCTGTCCATGTCACTGCACCTGAGAACTCAATAACAGGAGCTGATTAGCACAGTTGTACATCATTTCATGGGACTGATGGTCTCCTCACCGTTCCAGTTCCATGATAGTGTAACTCTATTGACAGATACTGACAAAATCAGAAATCCTTCCTCAGTATACACTTAATATATTCCACCTATGGTAAATAAAAATAAATGCTATATGACATGAGTTCCATGTACTTTGATGCAACCTTTTCCTCAAAACAAAGATATGCCTGTATAGAAGTTCAATTCAGATGGCATCAGGTGATTCGAGGAGGGAAACCAGGCACACTTTTTAGCTGTGGAGTAGGTGTCAAGGAGTGTTACTCCCTGGGCTAGAGTAGCACTGTGATTTCACCAGAGCTACCACCACATGTGTTGGACTTCAGCATTTTCCAGTGACTGAAAACAGTACTGTATACTATAACAGGCCAGGGAAGGGTGAGGTGGAAACATAGGCAGGATAAATAACATGGCCAGGTACCCACAGTTAGTCTGCATGCATCTGACCTGTCGATTGCTGATTCTGTGGAAGCTTCCCTTTCCTCTTCTGTGACCAGCAGGTGATTCAGCTGCGGTTTAGTGTAGTTCCAGACAGGCTAGTTAGGTAGGTATTGCATGTTCTCCAGCACACCCAGGGAGCTTGGTGAAAAACAGGCTGTTTTGGGTTTTTTTCCAGCATTCCAAATGAAACAAAGAAGTTAATTATCTCTTTGCTTTGGAAAATGATACCAAATTTGTCTCTAATTACAAGAACTACCTGGAGGCTTTTCCATGTTTGTTTGTTGTTTGTTTTTTTTTTTCCCTTCCTTCATGAAGGTCTTTCAGCACAGCACCATTGTTAAATCCTGCTCTCCCCTGAGGGATCAGCCTTCCACTCCTTGCTCTGGCAAGGGTCCACTGGCTCTAGCAAATACTTACCTTGATTTGGTGCTACCGACCAGGGCCTCCTTGCATAATATAATTGGAAAGGGGTGTATACTGGATTTAATGGTCCTTTTGCTGAAGAAAAAACCCATATTACTTTCATACTTATCAAAATAATTTCAGCTACATTTAAATCACCTGAAAAGAGAGCTTCTTTGTGTGTCAAATATTTCACTTGATATTCTTTCAATGACACAAATTATCCAGACTTTTTTTAAACATTTTCATTGTAGTACTTATCTTTCAATTTCTAAAAAGTAACGAGACATTGAATAAATGTTAGATTCCACTGAGCTGATTTTTCATTTGGCTTAGATGAAGCAAAAATACTTAAAAAACCTCATATAACAAGGAATCCCCTCTTCCCTTTACATTTGTACTTGTTAAACTGACCAATGTCACTGCAGTTTCTGTAGAAGTCTGCAAGTGTGAATGACCTCATTCTGAATCCCACTTTTTTCTCAAGTATCTCCAATAGCTGATAGATCTATCACCATTAGCAGCTGACAGGGCACAATCACCAACTGATCCAATAAAGAACAGTTGTGCCAGACCAGATCTGGTGACTCTTCAGGTCTGAGGCTGATTTCTCTACAGAAAATTCATTTCTTACTGTTTCATAGATTTCAGAAGACAAAATTGATTATTTGGAAGGTTCTTACTGGAATATATCTCTCCTGGGTTGAGCTGTAGCAGTTATTTTTCTTCTTCTTAGAGAAGGAGACATACCATTGTGCTTTACCTAATGTTACTGTTTCTTGTGCCAGAGTATCCCAAATCACTTTATTTTAGATTTTGGACAATCACATCCCTAGAAAAGGCCATTGAAGTTATGTGTTGTCAATGCCTAACAGCATGCAGCTCTGCCCCACTGTCAAACAGGAAGACTCTTACAGACAAACAAGGAATTTACTTCACTGGTCCATCAGGAGAGGTGTCAGGAAGACTGCAACTCCTGAATTAACTCCTGCTGTGTCTTCATGCTCATAGGGGACATTTGATCTGTGGCAGTGTCCTGGACTGGTGATCCCAACTTGTTGCCCTCTGAGATGGTACTCCTTGCCTCTCTCTCTCTCCCCTTCAGTCCCCTTCTGCAGGCAACAGAAACCAAGAGTGTGTTGAAGCAAATGAGGGTGACTCTAAGGCAGTGGGCCAGTGGCATCAGCACCCTGGGGATCTCCAGCCTTCCTGGGAGAGGGAAATAAGAGAAAGGGACAGAGGAAACCTGCACTCCTGTGTGAAGTGGGGAAGCTCTAAAGTACTTGCTTCAAAGCTGAAGAACCAGCAAAGGTGACTGCTATCCCAGGCACCCCTAGGAGTCAGAGTCTCACAGGGGTATGAGAATGCAGCAAGGCACCTCTTACCCTGCTCGTTTTGCAATACTATGCCCTGCTGCTTAGGGTGTTTAGCCAGCTATGCTTTCTTTTTCTTTGCGCAAACCTAGCTGTTTGTCTGGGAAAGTTCTGATTCATCCTGAAGTTTTTAAAAGTCAGGATTTTTGTCCTACCATATTCATAAGTACCACCACAAAAATAATACAGCATTTCCTTCACTGTTCCATGTGTTAAATGCTGTTTTCTTTCTCAAGCCAACCCCCTAGCATGCATTATGGTTTGAAATTTTTATCTTCCTATCTTGATATTTTGTTAAAGGTCAAACCCCTTTGTTTCAAGATTGTTTGCCAGTGATTCCACATAAAGAACTCTACACATACATTTTTCTTTCTGGAGTACAGAGAGAAAGGACCAGAGATAAAAAAAATGGGTTTAAGTGTTCTGTTTTTCAACAGAATTAACAGTCTTGAAATCTTTGTTATAATTTATTTGGAGGCTGTAACTGGACCAAAAAAGTGACAGAGACTGCAGACATGGATGATAAGAAACAAGAGATATCAGAGGTCAGAAACACAGGTAGATAAAATGCCGGCTAAACATACCAGAAGGCCAATATTAAATTCCAAGAATATAACTCTGACATTGAAGGATTTCCTTCTTGAAAAGAACGGGAGAACTTTGCTTCAAACTGTGTATAAATGCAGGAGTGTAATCTGTGAAAAAAGTCATACATCAGGGTTAGCACTACACAAATCACAACCATCTCACTTCAGCCAGAATGAGTGAGTTTCTTAAACCAGAAAAAAGTCCATTTTGAAATACAATACCTAGAACTAAGCCAAACCTCTTGCTAATGCATTTATTAATAATTCTGGGCCCCTGCTTATTTGGGAACATTCAGGGCCTCAAAGTTCCAGCTGGATTGCTTCATATTGACTAGAAATATGACAGATTGTATAGTCTGTGACTGGATGCAAACCTTCCACATGCGTGTTTTCATTTGATCCCAGATAAAGATCTCCCTTTTACAGAACTAAAATGGATGTGATTAGGTATTATGTATTTCTAATTACTCACCTCTGCTTAGTATTCACTGAAAGAAGTTGAAGTGTCACACTGATTTTTGCAGTTGTGTTTGCAACCTTTTACCTATTCAGTGTATAACTTTGAGGTGCACTTTTGAACATCCAGAAATAAAAAAGCATAGTGCAGCTGGCAGCACAACTTCAAGAAGTATTTTCCAGGGCAGAGGAGGAATGGTGTAAATATGCCTTTTACTGAGGTCAGAAATGTCTCTTCCCTTCCAGTAAAGCTAAACATCTAAATATCAAGAACATAGCAATTTCCCTATGAGGTCAGATCACCATGACTCTCCTCAGTATGCTTTACCCTGACAGCACAGCTTTGCTTAGTATACTCTACCCTGACAGCATTTGTCAGCTCAGTTTCCTAATGAACTCCTGTATCTAGGGTATATGTGTGACAATTCCAGAATGTAGCATACTAGAGATTGCAGGCAGACATGCACTCATCTTCCAAGAGGCCAAATCCTGCTCACTTCTCTCAGGGTACCTTTGCCTTGTGGCTTTGTCTCTATGCTCCTAATTTCATTTCTACGCTAAGAAACTGCTACAGTTCTTAGTAAACACCCTCCCCTCACCCTAGCTTGCTGGGGCTCAGACCATAACTCCAGATGCATTAGTGAAAGCAAAGTGATCAGTGTTTACATTCTTCATTGTCCCCTTTCAGAGACTAAGCAGAAGCAAGAGAACACTAGGGAAGATGGAAATCTAAGATCCTCTTTTCCTTTATTTGCTGGTGTGTCTCCAGGACAAAATCATTAGAGATGGACAAGAGTAACCTACTCTACTGAAGTACCCAAACCTGTCTCTGTAGCTGGAGAGAGAAGATTAGAAAGCTTGGCTCAGATGATCCTCTGGAGACGGTGCACCCATGTACTGCTGCATTTACAACTATTACTTGCTGCTGTGGCTGCCCAACCCTAGGTGAGGAAACCACTTGCAGGCACAATTGCATGAGGTAGTCTGTTGGCTTTGCTCAGCCACAGTGCTGTGATTCCTGGCTTGCCAGAGTAGGCTTTAGCACAGCTGAAGCACAAAGCTTTCCATGTATAAGGCTCTTCCTCATGAGCCTGGCCAAGCAAATTTGGAAAAGATGAGCCCTAAGTGCAGTAAGTTCATAGATTGGGTACAGCTGGCCGAAATCCCTTCTAGGAATGTTTTCCATGGGAGGAAGAAATCACTGCAGCCTGTGCCAGCTGAGCTAGACCTGTGCTGAAGGTACCCCCCCATGTTTTGTAATCAACATTCTGTGAGCACCAGCAGGTCTAAACTGATGAACTGATGGGTTGTACAATGCTCAAGTCAAACCACAAGCTTAAACACAACCTAATCCAGGGAAGAGGTCAGCGCAATACTGTAGCATACACAGTTGTTTTTATGAGCTCTAACTTGCTCTAATGCTACATAGCTTAAAACTTTCTTTTGTCTGTGTTGAGCTTATCTGCAGGTCCAGTCCTGAACACGATCCTAATTTTGTTTAGCAGACAAAACTCTTACCCCTGTTGAGGGCTGTTCAGCTGCAGAGAGGACAGTATGTTGGTCCTTGTTGCTGTTACTCCAGTCAAACATTGTTAAAGTTACAGATGGTTCCCTCAGATCTTTGCTCACACACATCACCTGACACAGGGAATTCTTACTTTCTAAACCTTTTGAAAAGAACATTCAGAGAATCTCAATGGACTCTGGTTCAGGAAAGGACAATCCTAATGTTAAATATATGCTTTGGAAGCGTTGTTTGAAAAAAGGAATCTGAAATACGTGTTTCCATTAAAGACTGAGATTAAATGTTGTCCTGGATAGCAGTGCACTCTAGATTTAGGCATTAATGAGGGTGTCCCGGGAAATAAAAATACCTACTTTTTAGCTTTGCATTAGCTCTACATCACCTGCTGACAAAAGCAGTGCTTGCACGTCAAGGAAAGCAGTGTTGATTAACGTTGCCTAAGGTATGGTGTCACCTTGCTTTTTCAGAGAGCTTCCTGGATCTAGGACCTTAGTTGTTTGAAGTCTTCAGTGTTTGCTTGATAGTCTTGACTCTCCAGCAATCACTGCATTCAAGGGCATTTGGTGCTTTGCAAGACTAGGTCCAGCTATTCAATTGTGAAAAATGTCTCTTTGATACTTGGTGGCTATATTTTAAGTTCATAATATCATTTATTATTATTATTCATGCACGGAGCACACCCACTTCAAGCGCATTTGCATGTCTAAAACTCAGATGAAAACAAATATTCTGGGGTTTGAGAAAAGTTTCCAATTGTTTCTCTTTTGCATGTTTGACTTTGAAGACAGAGCTTTAGAACATATGGTTGGCCTGCGTCTACAAACACACGTGATGAGGGCAGAGTTTGCTGTGTGATACCTGTAGCAGTGAGTGCATATGCTAAAGAGCCAGAGTATCACCTTTCATAAAGACAAGCCCTTTAATGGCAGACATTCAGCACACATCTCTAATGGTTTTCCAAGTGTCAGCTTGGAATACTTCTCAGTTAAGACAATAAATTGGTCTAAATCTAACATGTACCAGGCCTGATAAGCAACAAATAAAAGATAAGCAAAAAGGAAAAAAAGGATGTCAGGAAACCTTTCACAGATTTCTTTTTTTTTTTTTTTTCCATTATATTTATGACTCATTTTTTCCCTTTTTCTCATCAGGTGTGTTGATGGAAACTGATCGTATGCTGCCCCAACAATTGCCCTAAATTCCTGAGCCATCCGTCCTTCAGCGGGACCAATAATGAAGGCAGAGGAGAGGGAGGCCAGGATCTGCCTGCCCGCCTGGAATGCAGCCGGAGCTGAAAGCTGACACCAGCTCGGTGGAAAAAGGGCTTGCGAGCAAAGGCTGTCTCCAAGACAACAGAGTATTTTGCCTGTGATGCATTTACACAGTGGGGTTAAAGTTCTGTGAAAGCAACAGCTGTTGTAAAAACATTGTATTAAATATGCTTAGAACTGTAAAACGCGTGCTCCTCGTGTTGCTTTTTGCTCGAGAGAAATGTGGAGACCTGTGGTATGTCTGAGAATTTCTGCTCTCTCAGAGGCTGCTTTATAAACGTCACGCTCCATTTTCAGCTTTTTCCTGCTGAGAGAGAGTCTTCGTCAGACCATTTTTCTCCTAAGATGACTTTCAGGTTAGAAGTTAATTACTAAAGCATGGCTGGGTCTATGCCTTACTTTTACCTCTTTGAACTATGCCATTTGCTGGAAAGCTTGAATTCCACTGTGTGCAAGCTCTTGTGCTTGGGCATAACCATCTACAAATGAAAGCTCCTTGCCCTAGTACCACCCATGCATGTGGGCCAGCTCTCACTTGCAGTTCAGACTCACCAACGCTAATATTTTCCATCCCAGAGAGCAAATCTCCTGTGATGCTCTCCTGTTACAGACTTTGCTAACCGCTAGGAAGAAACTTTCCGTGTAGATAACATATTACCAGGTTCAAAAACCAGAGGCTGGCATAGGCTGGAGACTGCTTAAGGGCCATTCTTTCACTCTGGTTTTGCAATTTTTAGAGAGATTTAAAACCATTACATGGTTTGCAAGTCAAGAAGCAGAGCTAGATGCTCTAAGAGCCCCATGTCATACAACCCTCCCTGTGTTGGACCACACGGACACCGGTGCCTGGTAGGCCTCTTCGGGCACTGATATGATGGTTGTATTTTTGGTCCTTCGCCTGAAAACTTTGTACAAGCTGTAAAGGCCAAAAGCAATGTGTATTTGCATCTCCTGTTTAAATTTCTGCTGCTTCTTTTCTTTCTTGTTTGTAGTTTTGGTTTTGCTGGAGTGGGAATCCTTTTTCTACTGAAAATCCTTTTTTTTTTTTTTTGCTGGAACAGTANTAAAGGCCAAAAGCAATGTGTATTTGCATCTCCTGTTTAAATTTCTGCTGCTTCTTTTCTTTCTTGTTTGTATTTTTGGTTTTGCTGGAGTGGGAATCCTTTTTCTACTTAAAATCCTTTTTTTTTTTTTTTGCTGGAACAGTAACTTTATTATGTGTTTAATGAAGTTTGTTTTATTTAACAATAGGTGGACTGTATGGAAGCAAGTCATCTTTAGATCCCTATGTACTTCCATAAAATTAGATTTAGGAAACTGATATTTATGATTTTCTGTTTCTGCTTCACTGCACTGGATCCTTTACCCTGGCTTATGTCTTTCACTAGAGATTCTGTCTTCTTTTTCTGACAAAAATAGGGGGTTTCCCTCCCTTCCCAGAGGTGCTCAAAATAAATAATATGAGAATATGTACTGAATTTTTAAGCCTACTTGAAAATTCAAGTTTTGAATTCAAGCTCAAACCCTAGAAGGTTTTGAGCCATTTAGGCAACATGAACCTGCCTATCCCTTAGCAATAATACCAATAGGAAATTACTCTTCCACCCAAATCAAGTTCCAACATCTGGAGATAGCTTGTCCTAATGGACTTGGCAGTGGTGCCAAAAAAGCTTCTCCATCCTTCACCCAGCAGCTGCCATCATCACAACACCCCAGCTCCCACTGGGATAGCTAAACATTTCTGCAAAGCTGCTTGAGAGTGTTTCAGGAATCCCGGGAAAGAGGGCTTGAGAGGAGAGTGTTGTTTGCACATGTGAACTCACAGGAATGCCAACGAGGGAAGCAGGAAAATATTGCAAACCCTGTTCTTCCCCACCCCTCAAAACATATTCAAACAATTAAAATAATCAGTGCAAAGATTAATTTTGACCATATGAGTGGATGTGTGAGAAAAACTTGATGATTTAAAATATCTTGTGCTTTGGAAAAGATCATTCAAACACATGCCTGAACACATATATATGAGAGTGAGAAATCTCAATATCTGAGCTTGATTTGCTTCCATGCCCTTGAAGGTACAAACTTCATACGTATTCTACATTTGTTGGAACCTGGCAGAACAGGAGCTGTGGGCCTTTTATTGCTGCCAGACTTCATGTATATTGGATTATGTTGTTGTCTCACTTCATGTTGGAGACTGGATCTTCATGTGTAGCTGGATGTGTGTCTGAAAACACAAAACCCATTCATCTTCAGTGGGAAAAGCATGTCTAAGTTACTTCAGTAGTTTTGGGAATCTCAGGCTAAATAGTTTTAACACAATGGAAGTGAAAAGGTTGTGTTACTTGAGACAGTCAAACCCACCAATTTCAGTTGAAGTTTTGGATGTTCAGCACTCTCGGGAATGGATTCAAGAAAGCCACTCAAGAAAATCTCCATTTTGGGAGCTAAATTTCCCCAGGAGAAAGTAAGGCTTTCAAAACGCTCTTTCAAGAATTTGGCTAGGGTGGGCCAAATGTCTGTTCAATACTAGATGGGACTGGAAGTGTCTTTTTTTTTTTTTTTTGAAGCAGCACAAATGACAGCACCTTGCCCACTTTGATTTGCAGCCATTCCAAATTTTCCCATCCACCNTTTTTTTAATTCTTGTTGGGGTTGGGTGTGTTTTTTTTTTTTTTTTTTGAAGCAGCACAAATGACAGCACCTTGCCCACTTTGATTTGCAGCCATTCCAAATTTTCCCATCCACCATTCCTCAACACCTCTGTCCCCGCAAAATGCTCAGCAACTGGGGAAATGTCCTCAAGTACAATAACCAAAGGCACAGCAGTGTCCTCATTACAAGAAGTCTCTATCCAGCAAGGATCATTTTATTTAGTTGAAATCCTTCCAAACATCAGGGGTTTTTAACTTTGTTTTTCAATATTTTCTCACAACCCCAGAGGTTAAGGGCCAGATCTTCAAACAGAGACTGTGACTGTCAGTATCTCAATTTGCAAGATGGAAGAGGAAGGGATTCTGTCTCCAGAGGGAGGCCAAGAATGGAAAGCACTTAAACTGAAGGGACAGTTTAAAATAACCCCACTGCCTAGGTCTCTCACTTCTGCACTTTCATTGGTTTTCACCCTGCTCCCCACAGAAGTCACTGGAAGATTCACCGCTGACTGACAACACAGAGCTAGGAATTTATAACTTCACATTACGTGAGTCTATGATTCAAAGGAGACATGGTTTTTTAAAAAATATATGTCTATAGCTACAGAGAAAATACATGTATTCAAGCAAATAAAAGTTTTAAACCAGTGTACCTATAAAAATTAAGCAGCTGATTCCCAACAAAGCCAAAGCTTTAATTCCACAATGAGCCCATTATCTCGCTCTCAGCCAGTACACAGTTCTTGGTTTTATAACAGAAAAAGGACATTGTACTTTTTTAAGCCCCAACCTATACGAAGTCCTATTGTTACAGCATTCACCACAACAATAGCCCTTTGGAGTGCTCAAAATGCCTGGATGTCAATTAGGTTACTATAAGGAAGGAACAGGATATTGTTTACATCACAATGCAGCATCAATGAAGGTATATACATTAGCCAGATGAATGCATTCTGCTTCGTTTCAGTAAGCCCAGTGCAATCAATGCTGATACAATGAATATCAAGCAGATCTCTGGTAAATGACTGCACAGGTATCAGCTGCACCATAACTGTGTGCTCAGTATAACTCAATATGTGGTGTGCTCCCCACATTGGCAATGTTTTGGAACGCTTTGCTTCAGGGGAAGGCTATAGATGGGAGGAGGGGTTCAAAGATACCTAACAGCCTGGCACTGACCCATTGAAAATAAGGAAGCAGTTTCATACAGCTTCACCATTTGCCTTTGTTATTAGGAAATAAATCAGCCTTTGTTTTTTCTGGACAAAGTGAAGGAATGTCATTATGACTTATAAATTGTGCAGTTACAAAACAATCAGGAAATCTTCCCATTTAAATCTGAATAACTTTAATTGTTTGGAATTTAAACTTTAGTCTATTGAGTGAAACAAATGCTTAAATAGAGCTGTTCATTGAAATTCTGAGTTTGAGCTAAAACCAGCATAAAAAACCTGTGAGGCTGGTTAAAGACTGAGCAAATCTTACAGTGGCATCATTTAATACCTTTTGACTGAAGATGAGACAAAACCCCGAGAAGATGAACTGGTAAATTACTGTGGCTGAAAATGCTTTATTATCATTAAGTGCTTTAAGATTGTTATACAGTTCCCTCAACTCAGGAGAATCAGTTCTGAACATACTGGTGCATTTGTAGATTAAGTCAAAACTGCTGAAACCAAACAAGAGTTCCTTGCTTGCACAGGGAATAGCATCAAACACTTTTATACAGTGCTTGCTCCCAAGTTATCAGGTTGTCCAGAGAAACCTTTATGTCATTGGGATAAACCTCTCTGACGTGATGACAGCAAGGTCAAGCAAAACCTAGCAGAAGAAATGGTACAGTTTCTGAGAAACATATTGTCCTTACTTTGCATATAACTGAAAGTAAACCTTCTGCTCAAAAAAGAAGTTTTTCCTGGTTTTGTCACTAGGCAGACGAGCTGGCATCTCTGGTCTGGCAATTGGAGCTGCAGGCTTATAAATATCTGTGAGTAACCTCAGCACTCTGATAACTATGATTATATTGGTGCTTTCATGGTGTAAGAGCCTCACCACTTCTAGAATTTACTTTTTCAAACCTTTATCTACAGCTAAGCTCCACCCCTTGTGGATTTTCACACTGTCCCTTCTCAGAGATGACCTCTCTTCCACCTCTGACCTCTTTCAGAGTTTTCACCCTTGCTTTAACAATTGATTTATGATGTGCCTGTGAAAGGGTCAAGCCTACTTTTACGGTTTGCTTAAAATATTTCTTTTTTGGGTAGATACAGAAGTGGTGCTTAATAAGTGCTAAGTAAATAAACTAAGGATTGGAGACAGCTTCCCTTTTCTGCTAACTACTAGACATCTCTAAACTCTTTGCAACAAGTGTTTACCAAGTCTTCAAACAAATTAACTGATAACTATAATCATTTTGTGCCTAATGAAATGTGTCAAGGGTTTAGGATTTCCAAAAAGAGTAATTTCAAATTAAGTTGTCTCACAGTTCAGTGAAAAGGCAACCTCTAAAGATAATTCAAGGACTTGTATATGTAATGGACAGGAAGTCTATTTTTCTTTTAGTTTGACAGATCTATCTTCCACAGGAAAAGAAAAAAAAAGGCAAGAAGGCTACTAGGCATAAACACTTTCATTGCCTCCAGTCTCCCTTAGTGAACTCTTTTCTACCTCTCTTCAGGTGAAGTCAGGACTGAAGGATCAGTCACCCCAAAGGCAGATTTTGTTCTTCAATTTCATTTGTGCAGTATATTTTACATGCACCACAATTTCTCATACAAAGAACACTTGTGTTTTTTTGTGTGGTCTTCATCATTCACTGTATCTAAAAATAATAACTTGCATATATTTAGACTAAAAAAGGAAATCAACTGGATATTTTTGCCAGTATTTATAAAGCTCTAAGTACTGGTGAGATGACCATGCTTATCCTTCATGTGATCACATCACATATGAAAAAGTTTTGAAATATGAAGAGTGTGTTTTGAGGTTCTCTGTTCCACGTTGAACTGCACACTAACATTTTCTCTATAAACTTTGTCATACACATCTCTCCCCAAGTTAAATGGTAGCAGATGATATTTTTACAGATGCTACAAGAGACATTCTCTTGGTTTCTTAAATGTACTGGATTTTTTTCCTGGCCATTAAAAACTTGATTTACTATCCTGACAATTTTAATAGGGAAAGAGACAGAGGCTTATTGCTAAATTTTTCTCATTTCCTTGAAATGCTGCCAAGGTGGAAAATCTGCCAAGATAACACCTAGCATTTTATTTGGCTTTAATTGAAAAGTTCAGAGAGGCCATATTCAGTTGGTCTTTCTCTCTTCATCATAACAATAATAATTAAATTTTTATAATGATTGTATGTTTTCAAACTATGGCCACATGCTGGGAGCTAGAAAGGGGAGACACCAGGTGTACAGGAATGGTCCCAAGGTCTCACTCAGCCTTGTTGTCTGCGTGCTCACTGCTAACCACTGGTGCAGAATCAAAATGCCCACTTCAGTCTGTGTCATGCCGGCGCCCTTGCCAGAGCCAGAAAGGAAGACGTTGCAGTTTTGTTCCCATCCACCCAGTCAAGGAAGATCACACAAGGATCAGACAGAGCAGAACAGAGGGTTAGAAAGAATTATCTCCCAAACACAAGGACTGCTGTTGAGACTGGACACTGTCTGCCTTGTCACCATCTACCTGTGTAATCGCCAGGCACAATGAAGTCTATTCATTAAAGTCCCAACTCAGCTCCTTTGGCATGCTTAACACTTCCGTTGACTACAAGGGCCTTCGGAGTGTTCAAAGGATAAAAGACTGAACAGTATTTATAGTTTTGCTGCTGTTGGGTTGAAATCCTAAATTCCTTTCTCAGCTCATGCTCAGTCCTCTAGCTGAATGAAGAGTAAAAATAAATAAATAATTACCATGAAAAGGATGACCAAATGAAAGCTCTTCCTTTGTTTCTGTCCTGTACTTGGAGCAGTGTCACTTGTCATATGCTCATGTTTGGAAAGTAGCTTTTGATCTCCAAAGTTCCCTGCTCATTTTAGCCTTTTTACATTAATTCCTCCCTAAATTCATCTATAGGAAGCACATTACTCCCTCTTCTCTTGCTCAGATCATTTAAGTCAGTGAGCCAACTTAAATGGCTCAGAACAGCAAGTAAAAAAGTTGGAAAAAAATTACAAAACAAAAAAAAAAAAAAAAAA